>CAMRHE010000697.1:0-205000 GCA_947044405.1 Leptodactylus fallax
TGGGACTATATGAATTTAACCGGATGCCCTTCGGGTTGACAAATGCACCCGGAACGTTTCAGCGGTTGATGGAGAAATGTCTCGGTGACTTCAACTTTGAGTTCACTCTCATCTACTTGGATGACATTATAGTGTATTCTGCGACCTTTGAAGACCATCTCCACCAGTTGGGGCAAGTATTTCGAAGATTGCGGGAACATGGGCTCAAATTGAAACCCAGTAAATGTCGGTTGTTCCAATCTGAAATTGATTACTTGGGTCACCGCGTATCAGGAGAAGGGGTGAGACCATCAAGAGACAAGATAGCGGCTGTTCAAGATTGGCCGATACCGACTACCCTGCGAGAAGTGAGGGCGTTCCTTGGAGTAGCCGGTTACTATCGACGGTTTATTAAGGATTTCGCCAAGGTAGCAGCACCACTTAATGCTCTCCTACGAGGCACATCCGGTGGTCCAAAGAACCGGTCCGTGAAGTGGGGACCTGAACAGGAACAAGCCTTCCAGGCATTGAAGGATGCACTGACAACAGCCCCAATCTTGGCATATGCTGATTACCACTTGCCGTTCCAGCTATATACAGATGCAAGCCTGTATGGTCTTGGAGCAGTGCTTTCCCAGCTTCAGGATGGCCAGGAGAGGGTCATAGCGTACGGCAGCCGGTCTTTGAGAGATTCTGAAAGAAACCCCGAGAATTATAGTTCATTTAAATTGGAGCTGTTGGCACTGGTATGGGCCATGACCGAGAAATTCTCTGAATATTTGACCGGTGCTGAAGTTTTAGTACTGACTGACAACAACCCACTAGCTCACCTGGAAAATGCCAAGCTCGGGGCGTTAGAGCAGAGGTGGATAGCCCGAATGTCTACATTCAATTACCGCATTAAGTATCGGTCCAAGACAGAGAACCAGAATGCTGACGGACTTTCTAGGGTAACTGCCCAGACCCCCACAGAAGACGTGGATCATGAGTTGGAGCATGTGGAGGTGCCCGATTTCAGCAGATTTTCACAGGCCTTGACCGCCACTAATCAGTTTGAGATGGAGGGGACTGAAATGGCTCCTTTCTTTGGTCCCTCACGACAGGAATGGGCACAGATACAACAGACCCATGAGGGGCTGGCGCAGATGATCAAGTGTGTTGAGAAAGGCCAGAAGCCCTGTAGAGAGGAAAGAGAACGACTGACACGTGAGATATTATCTGTTTTGAGTCAGTGGGAAAAGTTGGAGATGAAAAATGGAGTGCTATGCCGAAAGGTCTATTTACCTTCTGAGATCGACATTCGATACCAAATTGTGGTGCCTAGTGAACTGGCTCGCTCCTTGGCAGTTGAGGCTCATAATAAGAATGGACATTTTGGTCATGAGAAGACCTTTCGTTGGTTACAGCGACTGATTTACTGCCCTGGTCTTCGTCAAATGGTCGAAGAAGTATGCCGCAGCTGTCGAACTTGTGAGATCCATAAGGCAATAGAACAGAGAGCTCCCCTGCAAACCATCGTGACCCAGGAACCTTTAGAAATCGTCATGATAGACTATCTAATGGTGGGCCCATCCAATAGCGGACACCAGTATTGCCTCGTAATGGTGGATCACTTCACCAAATTTGCGGTGGTAACCTCCACCAAGGACCAGACAGCTGAGTCAGCAGCTCGTGCTCTGTGCCAAGATTTCATTCGAGTATATGGGTGCCCCCAACGCATCCACTCCGACCAGGGCGCCTGCTTTGAGGGACACGTAATGAAAGAAGTTCAATGTATCTACGGGATAAAGAAGTCGCACACGACTCCATACCACCCTCAGGGAAATGGGGCCTGTGAAAGATTCAACAGAACTCTGCTACAGATGCTGCGGACTCTGGAGGAAGACAAGAAGTTACAGTGGCCTCAGTTCTTGTCTGAAATGGTGTGGGCCTATAACAATCAGGTCCATTCTACAACGGGGTACTCTCCTTATACACTTCTCTTTGGGCGGTCTGGGCGAAGTATAGGAGAATTACAGTTGAATGATGTGGATGGGTTCCCTCCGAGGGATCCAACCTCTTGGGTGCGGGCGCATCGGCAGAGACTTGAGACGATCCATCGATTGGTGCGGCAGCGCCTGCAAGAACATCCCCATCCTGATAAGACCCCAGTGCAAGAAGCACCATTGCAACCAGGCGACCTGGTGCTAGTTCGTGTCAAGAAACCCCAAGGGAAATTGGAAAGCAGATGGGAGGCTTTGCCGTATCGTGTTGTTGGCCTCAAGTATGCGAATGGGCCAGTGTACCAGGTCCAGAAAGAAGGAACTGATTGTGTTCGAGTACTTCACCGAAATATGTTGCGCCTGTGTCATTCTGAAGGGACAAATCACGATGGGCCTGCCAATGTGAATGAGCTCCCACAGTCAGAGAATGGAGGTGCGGAATGGGCCTCCGACGAGGAGGATGATTGTTGGCCGATCCCTGCTCCTGGGGATGTTCCACCTGTGACTACTGTATCTCCGACCTGTGCCCCCTCTGGTGCGGAATCCGCTGGTCCTTCTCAGCCCATAGCTGCAGCACCCCATAATATACCACCGGTCCTCAGACGGACCACTAGGCCAAATGCTGGTATTCCCCCTGTTCGGTATGCGCAGGATGAGTTTGTTTGGCCTGCCATACATCGGTATACTACCACCCTGTGCATAAAAGTACAACCCTCTGGATATACAGTCATAGGCAGGGACTGCCAATCTTAAAGTGGGGGGGAATATGTAAGAGACAGCCAATGTTGTCCTAAGCTTCATTTGTCTGTATAAACTGTTAATGTTGAATGTATTTCTGTGATTCTGTTCCTTTAAGACAGCAGCCATTGTAATTGTGACATGATGCTGGAGTGACCCCCCCCCCTTTTATGTCAGCTTGCCTGTTCTGCAGACAGAATGTGAGCAGAGAAGCAGGAAGTGACGAGACAGAGAGCAGCAGCCATCTTGGCAAGTGTTGTATTGAACTGGTGTGGAGATTTTTCTGTACAGCTAAGCTGTATCTTGGTCCAGAGACAAACAGAGTGTAAAGAGACAACAGGACTAGTGAGTCCACGTGAAAGGAACTGTGCTCAGTGGCTGATCAGTGAGACTGACATTGTGACTGTGTATATGGATACCACAGATAGAGACTCGCAGTGCTGTTGATGTACTGGACGGCACCTGCTAAATCCCAGCTTACATCCCAGCTCAGTGTATGGATTCGGCAGGACTGTCGGTGTGCTGAGTGGAATCTGCTGTTGGATTACATTGCATTCAGTTGGTTTCCCTGTCTGTTAAAGAGGACTTCATTTCTCCCAAGATCCTGATAACCGTGAGGAGAGGACGCTTCACTATAAAAGAAAGGACCGACTTTGGGCCCCACCGCGCGCTTCTACGGACTGTAAGCGGTCCACCTGGACCACTGGGGAAAAGGGGGTGCACCCAAATGTGAAGTCAGGGTCAGTTAGGGATAGTTTTGAGTATATTGTTCATTCAGTGTCCATACTGCAGAAGTGGAGAGAGTAAAAGTAGAAACCATTGCAGAATTTGCCTTGAAATTGTTCATGCTATATTGTATATTTTGCTTGTCTTTAGCCCTGTCATTTTACCTTTAACTAGCCTTTATTAACTTATAGTAAATATATATTTTTTTCTTGAACTACCGCATGTGCGTTCATTTCTGGTTGCGGAGTCCAAACCACCTGCCTTGCTCTCGGTTCACATGTTCCCCGCTGACATGCTGTAGGCCGTACATATTCAAGGCTCATCGGGCTTCTTACCAATGATGCCTGCAATGAAAAGCTATTTTTACTCCATTACAAGTCTCGCTCGCTGTACAAAGGGTTTAAGGCTCCTCAGACTACTCACCAATAAAAGTCATTATGAAATAATTGTTGCCTAAGAAACACAAAGATTAAAAAAACAAAAGCAGAGATGGGCAAAGAAAAAGGTGAATTCTCTTAGTCCTAGAGTATCTCCACATAAAGAGCATTACAATGGAAGATTCTTAAAGGGCCACTACAAAATGAATGATAAAAGTAAAAAAGAAATCAGTACTCTTGCACTGTTTGCCAATATGATGGATTTCTGAAACAACCATGCAGAAATCCTGCAGAGAACAGGGGTTAATTCTCTTCAGGTCTCTTCCATTTTAACCTGAAAAGAGGGGGTGGGGCTTGGTAATTGGGCAGGGCTTAGCATTCTTGGTCTCATTGTAGGGAAAAGCTCCTCCTACAGACAGACCCAGGAGTATGAGAATAAGGTAAATGATAGAAACCTTGACACACCTATAGAAGATGCTTTTATTCATAGATATTTTTCAGTTTTTATTGTGAAAATAAAGGAAAAGAGCAGATTGAAGGAAAAATTGCTGGGAGTATTATTTTTTCTGTATTGTCTATATTGAGTTTCTTTAGCCAGGTTGTATGTACAGTAACTAGAGTTGGACAAACCGCTTCGTCACAAATCAGAATCGACCTGAAAATTCCAAATTGTTTGGTTTTTAACAAAACAGAACAAATGAAAATTCACTTAAGACAAACAGAAATGGCCACCACATTATACTCTGGGGTCTCTTCAGACCTGAACGTATAAAAAGTGGAGGCCCAGGAGAGGTGACAAAAATGAAAAAACATTCAAACTCCTGTGACATCATGTGCTTGGGGTCACTACTGAGGCCCATGATTGGACCACCAGTAGTCACATGGGAATACCTAGCATCATAGCATCATGAAGACCCTGGGCGAATGACATCAAAGGAAAGCACCAGGCGTCACAGAGGTGGTAGAGAGAGAGTTCTGGATGCCGCAAGGAGGCCCAAAAGAGGAAATGGAATGTTTTTTTTTTATTTTTTACACCTTCCCTGGACCTCCACCTATTATACTCTGGGGTCTGAAGAGACCCCCACAGTATAATTATTTCACGTTCACATTGATATAACTTCAGCTGTGTTTACCTTAGAGAGCAAGAAATTATATAAATAGGCTCCTAGGCCTAGGAGCGCTAAGATTGTTCTACACTATGTTTTATAGATAGGTTCCTAGGAGCCCTGACAGTGTTCTCCATATGTTTTATAGATGGGTTCCTAGGAGCCCTGACAGTGTTCTACACTATGTTTTATAGATAGGTTCCTAGGAGCCCTGACAGTGTTCTACACTATGTTTTATAGATAGGTTCCTAGGAGCCCTGACAGTGTTCTACAGTATGTTTTATAGACAGGCTCCTAGGAGCCCTAGAGTATTCTACACTATGTTTTATAGATAGGTTCCTAGGAGGCCTGACAGTGTTCTACACTATGTTTTATAGATAGGTTCCTAGGAGCCGTCAGTGTTCTACATTATGTTTTTTTCTAGATAGTTTCCTAGGAGTCCTAAGAGTATTCTACACTATGTTTTATTGATAGGTTCCTAGGAGCCCTGACAGTGTTCTACACTATGTTTTATAGATAGGTTCCCAGGAGCCCTGACAGTGTTATATGCTATGTTTTATACAGAGGTTCCTAGGAGCCCTGACAGTGTTCTACACTATGTTTTATAGATAGGCTCCTAGGAACCCTGACAGTGTTCTACACTATGTTTTATAGATAGGTTCCTAGGAGCCGTCAGTGTTCTACATTATGTTTTTTTCTAGATAGTTTCCTAGGAGTCCTAAGAGTATTGTACACTATATTTTATAGATAGGTTCCTAGGAGCCCTGACAGTGTTCTACACTATGTTTTATACAGAGGTTCCTAGGAGCCCTGATAGTGTTCTACACTATGTTTTATAGATAGGTTCCTAGGAGCCCTGACAGTGTTATACACTATGTTTTATACAGAGGTTCCTAGGAGCCCTGACAGTGTTCTACACTATGTTTTATAGATAGGTTCCTAGGAGCCCTGACAGTGCTCTACACTATGTTTTATAGATAGGTTCCTAGGAGCCCTGACAGTGCTCTACACTATGTTTTATAGATAGGTTCCTAGGAGCCCTGACAGTTTTCTACACTATGTTTTATAGAGAGGTTCCTAGGAGCCCTGACAGTGTTCTACACTATGTTTTACAGAATCCATTGGCCACCGTATGTTGGCTGGGCATTAGCTGTATGCTACAGACATAACTTGGCCCTAATACAAAATATGTATCTGGCCATCACTTATCATGTGCTCTCGTAACACTGGTGTCTTCTTACATTGTAGAGAGGCTTTTGGGCCCCCTGAGGCTCCAGGGCCCACTAGCAATTGTTACCTCTGCATTCCATATAGCTATGCCCCGGCTGTGTGAATGAGTTACCCTAATACATCTTACAATTGAAAGTTTACTACAATGTATCCAGTCTAAGCTGTTACACATGTGTCATTAGGAAGTCCTTTGTGCTGCCCCTCCATGTATTTGTGCATTATTTGTGCATTAGATCTCCTCATAGCTATTTTTTTTCTAAACTGAATAGCCCCAATGGTATATAGTCAATGGGTGGTTGGCAAGTGGTTTAAGGGTATTCCGAAGATTGGGGGTAACTTGCACATCAGTGGTGAGTCCCCTGTTTGAATGGAGTGGTGGTTGTAAATGGAGCTGCCACTTCATTCATTTCAGTGGGACCACTAGACATAGCCAAGCGCTTTGCTTCTGCTATCTCCAGTAGTTCCACTGAAATGAAATGAATGGAGCACCACTGATCAGCAAGTTACCCCCTTATCCAGTGAATAGGGGGTAACTTGTGACCAAAATATCCCTTTAATTATTGTAGAATATAAAGCTATACTGCTTGTTGTCAGTGATCGGCAGCATTGTTGTTTGCATCTAGAGGCCATTCATGATGTCCAAGGGGAATTTAGGCCATGTGCAAACTTGGATGGAAAGATCCTGACTTTTTTAATTTTGCTAGCCTTTCACTGACATGTAGGTAACAGATGTTGGTAATATCAACGGACGCTGTCAGTAATAGAAAGTGCAGATATTTTCCGATCACATTACGCTTATTGCACATTTCTGGAAATGTCATTTACCCTCAAGAACACCAAATTAAAAGCATATATCTAGAGTGCCAGCCACCCGCCTTGTCTGTCTATGTTCAAGGCTTGTCACTTTATATATTTATTGCTCCCTATCCTGAAACTGCTGCAGAATATGTTGGTGTTACATAAGTACAGGATATTATTGTAAGGACACTATATGCTTTGTGAGCCTCCTAGATGGGTCCATGGCACTAAAAAACTTGGGCTCTCTAAGTACCAACTTTGTTCAACTCTTTGTTCTTATTTTTTCCATTTTACGTATATCCTGGAAAAATCATAATATGTACTGAACATAAAGATCTACCGTAAGCCATACAGTGGTTTCTGTCACCCATAGAGATAGAGGAAATTTAAGAGAAATAATAAAATGAATTAAACAGAAAGATGTGGCCACAGAGGCCTGAAAGAGACAGAGAAGCCTGGCTCAAGTCCCAAACACAGGGGTTCTTAAGCCAAAGTTTTGGCAACCATCCATCAGAACGTCCCCTTACAGTCAGAATTAGTATAATTATACATGTGACATACAGTTATTTTAAAACACAACAGCCCCCAAACAGCCAAACACCAACCCAAAACCCCCCCCACAAAAAAAAAAAAAAAAAAACAAAAAAAAAAAAAAAAAAAAAATTCCTCCCCCCCCCCCCACAACCCACCCCCCCCGGCCTCGTTTATTTCCCTCCCCTCTGGATACTGTTTGTCTTGTAGTTGTCCCCTCTCTCTGTATCCAGCGGATGCTGTAGCCCCCCCCCCGTAGTTTCACCTTGTAAGCAACATGCGCAGCTCCGGATTCACATTCACCACGCGTATGAGGTCTACAAGATTTACCTGGATTAAAGCATCTGGAACTTATCACGCCTCCTCAGGAGGAACACTATCTGATAGATATCTTGGTGTAAATGCTGGTTAGCTAGAGACACAGGACACCCACAACCCACACTGCAGCCAAGCATGAGCAGAACAGTGAAAATGATGAAAGACGCCAGACGGCGAAGACAGCACCAACCGACAACAGCAGCACAGCAAGTACCGAGCCAGAAGGAACAGCATTGTGAAGGCACGCAGCCAGACCCCCAGCAAGAAGACATCAAGCAGCCACACCCAGCAAAGATATTTATCCGTTTGTGTGCACAGGCGAAGGGCACCCGAGCACAAGGAGCAGGACCCAGCGCAGCCCAGTGAGAAGGCGACGCCAATTAACAGGTTAGAGACAATCTAGAAGGTTTAAAGCATGAACTTCCGGAACCCAAAAGGGGCAGGAAATACAGACTAAGATATCTGCCATGTGCTGCCGCATACCATATATCACCACAGAGGGGCCGCGACAGCTTGCTATGCATGGACATTATAAAATGAAAGCGAGGAGATGAAAGCATATTGAGGAAACTCATACAACGATTCCTTAGTTGAATGCAAAGCCCAGCATCTCAATCAGAACGAGACAGCTTAGACAGAAACTAAGTTAAGGACAGAGGCAAGAAGCGCAACGCAGGAAATGGCATCCCATGTTTCGAGCTACCAAGCGCAAAGCGACACTAAGTCACGTCCTCAAAACTTCCACACCAGGAGCAACAAAAAGCACGGCAGAGGCGGAGCACAAGATACAGGCAGCGCCAACAGAAAGCAGAGATGGAAGAAGCGAGGAGGGCAAGGCAGCCAACAGAGCAGAGATGGAAGCGGAGCCAACAGAAAGCAGCAAGGAAGCAATGCAGCCAAAAGGGCAGAACTAGAGGCCAGAGAAACAGTATGAGCAGCGCAGCCAGGCAAGGAAGCATTTAGAACAGGCCACAGGGAAGGAAAGCGACAGCACCAGTTTGTGTGATGTGGAGCAGAGGATCCCCTAAGCGCACAAGAGACATGACAAGCCAAAGCAGTGAATCCCTATTGCCACAAATGTTCCTGTCAGGGAGACATTTCCCAGAGCAACAGGGACAGTATCTCTGCAGCACACCGCATTCAAGGCAGACAATGCCCGCCTGCCAGCATCCAGTTTCTTCTTCCTTCATGGATTCCCAAAGCCGCACCCAGCAAATGAATAACTGATACCAGGAAACACCAAGGACACCAACACCAGACGCAAACAACCGCCAGCCACACCAATGGGCAAACCAGGACTTAAGCTAGCTCCAGGCGAAGCCACGCAGCCCCACACACCACCTCTGTTAACCAGAACCCCACAACAACATAATCACCGCTACCAGCCAGCAACCAATATAAAGTCAGAGAGAACAGACATGTCAGAGTTGCAAGGACAGGCGCCGGAGCACAAGACTGGACTCACAAGGCGATGACCAACCGAGAACACGAGGCGGAAATGTGCCCAAAACGCAATTAGTGACCGGCATTACGCAACGAAGAATTAGATTGCTTATCCGGTGGCTGGCCCACAGTCCACAGAACGGCAAAAGACCAGATGACAACAACCCAAGCAGGCCACGCGCTGGGAAAGACGGAGAAAACCAGGCAGTCCGAAGCAAAGGATGCTCTGTTCAAACGGTTGCAAGGGTTTCCAAAGATATCTGGTAAGGATCATAGAAATTCAAGAACTTAGGACCTACCATGGAGCTCCACTGGCTAAGGCGGACACCTCCACCGGGCCCAGTTACGGAAGCTCGTGGGGAAACCCGATAGTCCCAAGTGCCATATAATATTCAAGAAAGGTGGACCACAGTTGGGTCAAGATACAAAAAGAGAATCAAGTCTCCTTCTCCATTTCCTACTCTGTGAGTTTATCAAGAACAGAGAACCAGAATGACCCAAGCTTTCCTATGGGGATCCCAGGTCCGGTACCCCATAAGTAGACAGCCACAAACACAGAAAGAGAGGCCCAGTTTCGGGAAAAGACTGATATTCTTCCATACCACACAGCACAGAAGAAAACAGTGCAACAGCAACCAAGACGAAAAGGTAGAAAACCAACCGTCTGTGCCATACAAGAAGCCATCCAAGAAGTGATTGGCTTCAGGAGGAAACCAACCAGGAACGTAAAGAGCTTCAAAGAAACTAGGGATATGTTTCAAATGTTGGCCTCTACTGAACATGTTGTAGAGACTGTAAAATTGCTATTAAGTGTATAGAGGGGCAGTGAGAACCATGTACAAGCCTCATCCATCAGCCAGTGCCACACCGCCAGAGGTTCCCCCAAAAGCAGGCGGGAGAACACAGATCAAGCGCAAATACACAAGTATCTTCCCATGTACAGAAGTCTGCGGAGAAGACTTTGTGACAAGTCCTGTGCAAGGATATGCCTAGTCAATATATACCCAAGGGCAACAGAAAGGGCTCTGAGGGTGTACGCCATCTTGGAGACCAGAGCAACCACTCACGCAAGGAGAACCTTGATCTGTTTAACTAAAGGGTGATACTTATCCATATACCTTGGGTACTTGTAGTGGCATATCAGAGGTTCGGAAGAAGGGCCAGTGGCGTAAAGCTTCTCTCAAGGGCAATTTGGAGATACCGCCCACACTGTTGAGTGCAACCAGATACCATCAAACAGAGAAGAGATACCCACACCAGAGGCGGCTTCCAGCACCCTCATCTAAGGGCTAAGCCAGTGAAATACCATCCCGACAAAAAGAGACACACTCGCTAGGTAGAGACATCCAGACTGCACAAAATACGAGCAAATTAATGGACCACATGATGCACCATGCAGCGCCCGACTAGGATGGGTAATCATTGGCAACGTCGCATAGGTAGGAGAAAAGGCCCACCAATATTCTCATTAAGACGCATATGTTACCAAATGGTCGCAGCACTTGTTTTCAGCCATGTCCACATCACACCAAGTGAAAGAGAAGATAAGCAACAGTAAGTGGTTGCATAATCACCGAGACAATGTGAATACTTTCCTGCCTGGGGAGACACGGATTAACAGTGTTCAATACAACAAGTGATGACAACAAGCGGCAGGCTATAGCTGATAAAGAATTTCCAAACTATGGACAAGGAATTTATTCAAGATGATTCCAACAGCTGGGAGCACCCTACCTTCCGCTCCCCGAGATCAAAACTACCAAACAACTGAAGCAAGAGTTACTAGATTTTCCTCTTTAAAACGTACCCTCAAGAGGAAACCAGAGATGGAGAAACACTTTGTAGGTTTCATGCAGAAGGTTTTGAGAGAGATCAGCAGAACCTGCACCTCCACAAAGGAAGGAGAAGAATGCTGGTACCTTCCATCATTTGGCGTGTATCACCCCGCAAACCTGACCAAATCAGGGTCGTGTTCGATTCTAGTGCTCAGTATGAAGGCGCTCTCTCAACAACCTGCTCCTCACTGGTCCTAACCAAACAACAGCCTCATAGGAGTCTTAACCGCAGACAGGAACCAGTTGCAGTGATGGCCGACATCCAACAGATGTTTCATTGCTTCATTGTTAAGGATGATGACAGAAACTATCTCAGGTTCCTATGGCATAAGGACAATGATGTCAACAATGAAGTCATAGATTACGGATGAAGGTACATGTCTTGGCAATAGCCCATCTCGAGTAGCGACTATGCACTGAGAAGGACCGCCCATGAAGGTGAGAAAGAGTATGGCTCTGATGCTCGTCAGTTTGTTGAGAGGAACTTCTATGTTGATGATGGTCTTAAATCCTTACCTGCAAGTGAAGAAGTGATCGATCTCCTCTCTAGAACACAGGAAATGCTGTCTGTAGCTAACCTCAGACTTCACAAGATCATCTCCAACAATATGGAGGTAATGAAGGCATTTCCCTCTGATGATCATGCAATCAACTTGAAGGATCTTGATCTCAGTTCTGATACTCCTCCTATGCAACGCAGCCTAGGATTGCTATGGAACACTGAACAAGACACATTCACATTCCAAGTGTCTTCTGTGACAAACCTTTCACCAAACGAGGAGTTTTATCTGTTGTGAACAGTATTTATGATCCTCTTGGTTTCATTGCTCCCATCACCATTCAAGGCAAGCTACTACTAAGACAGCTTACCACTGAGAACATGGACTGGGACACTCCACTGCCTTCTGAGAAACAACTGAGGTCTGACTGTGGCACTAACTTCGTTGGAGCCTGCAAAGAACTGCAGTTAGACAACTTCTTATCCAACAATGGGTGCACTTGGACGTTTAACCCTCCACATTCATCCCATATGGGAGGTTCCTGGGAACGTATGATTGGGATCACACGCAGAATCCTTGACTCTATGTTGATGGACCACAAGTCGACACTGCTTACCCATGAGACGTTAATAACCTTTCTTGCTGAAGTGTCTGCGATAATCAATGCAAGGCCACTTGTCCCAGTATCTTCAGACCCTGAATCTCCAATTATCTTAACCCCAGCAACGCTTCTTACTCAGAAAATTGGTACTGCTGCTACCTCTCCACGTACCTTAGATCACAGTGACATTTACAGACGCCAATGGAAACAAGTTCAACACCTGTCCAATGTGTTCTGGCACCGCTGGAAAACAGAGTACCTCCACATGCTACAGAGCCGTCACAAATGGCAGACCTCAAAACCTAATCTACAGGTGGGTGACCTCGTCCTCTAAGGGATAAAGAAGTCCATCGGAATGAATGGCCTATGGGTCTCATCACTAAAGTTGTCCCTAGTGATGATGGGAAGACTCGGAAAGTGGAGGTCAAGGTAACCAAGGGAGGCTCAGTGCGAGTTTTCTTCCGCCCAATTAATGAACTGGTGCTTCTTCTTCCAAGAGGAGATGTCACATAAAAGAAGATAAGGACACCATTCACAGCTCATGGCGGGGAGCTTCCTTCCATGAACTAAAACCGTGTTCTTGTGGATTACAGTGTGGGTCGGTGGAGGTGTTGGCAAATTGCGGCTTCCCGACCTGAAGATTGGTTTATTTGGACTAACTGTCGATTATTGTTTGTTGTGCATGTTACATTTTTGTTTTTCAGGTTTGAAGAGGACTTTATGGACATCTCAGGACATTTAATGTTTGTTTTCATTGAAATCTAAAGATTTCAGGCGGGGAGTGTCATGTCCCAGGACTTGGTTTAATTCACTGACATGTATCTGTGATACTGTTTGTCTTTGTAGTTTGTCCCTTTCTCTCTCTGTATCCTTAGCTGTGATGCTGTAGCTCCTCCCTCTCTCTCTCAGTTTAGTTTCACTCTTTGTAAGCAACATGTCTGCTCAGCTCCTGGTATTTCATCATTTTTCACCTACGCTGTATGAGGTTCTACAAGATTTACCAGGATTAAACATCTGGAATCTTATCTACGCCTCCTCAGTTGAGTTGAACACTATCTGATAGATATCTTGGTGTAAATTGCTGGTTAGCATAGAGACTACAGGACACTCTCACAACCTCACACTTGCAGCCAAGCTATTGAGCAGAACAATGTGAGCAAAGCCGAAACCCTTACGCCACATGTACGCCGGCATGAAAGGGGGGTTTGGAAGGGAAGGGGAAAGGGGGCCGGGGGCGCGGGGGCAAAAAAGAAGTAATAAAGAAACACACACCGGCGAGAGAACAGGGAGATGGAGAGGGGGGGGGGAAAAAAAAAAAAAAAAAAAAAAAAATATATAAATATAAAAATTAAAAAAAAAAAAAAAAAAAAAAAAAAAAAAAAAAAAAAAAAAAAAAAAAAAAAAATAAAAAAAAAAATAAAAAAATAAAAAAAAAAAAAAAAAAAAAATAAAAAAATATATTTCCTATTAAAAAAAAAAAAAAAAAAAAAAAAAAAAAAAAAAAAATAAATAAAAAAAAATAAAAAAAAAAAAAACTTTAATATTTTTTATTAAAATGCATAATGACCCAGTTATATATTATTATATATACATTTATTTATTTAATGACCTATTTATTTACATAATATATTTATAAAAATATTTAAAAACCTATTATTATAAAAGTAGTATCAAGAAAAAAACCACTTTAATATTTATTAAAATGTAAGTAATGACCTATTTTTCTGTTCCTGAATGGGTCATTTATATCGCCGCTGTCCCCATAGACTTCTGTGGGAACACAACTATTGGAAGGAGGACGCCCCTTTAAATGATTTTTGGATTGTGTCAGCTGTAATTTTATGTGCGAGAAGTTTATTACTGCAGGAAGACGTCTGAGCCATTCTAAGAGTCCTATAGAAGATACAATTACAGGCTCCTGTCCCAGCTCTGCCCCACTGTAAGAAACCAGAATTGTCCAAAATCCTCTCTCTGTGCCAAGTAAAATATACTTAATGTAAGTGCTCACAAAGAACAGCCGCCAAGATCAAGACGTTTCATAAACATGTGAGTCCCAGTCCAGCGTCCCCTCTACTAACCCCAAGAAAAGAGATAAAGTAATTGGCGGAGATGTGATCTCTTTACACAGAGCAGGATGCAGTATATTACTGTAAAATGTATATCTGTCTAATTTTATATATTATATTGAAGTCTATAGGGTTATGCTTGTGTTGTGTTATAGTATAGATGTAGCAGAGCTGAGTATGTCATTTGGTCCTGTGATACAACACTATGTTATCTGGACTGCATGTGAAGGTGGCCATACACCTAAGCTAGCTTGGCTACCTTTATATATAGCATAATGCCATTACACTGCAATACATATATCCCAATGAATCTTTATCTGTACTACCCTAGAGGGGCAGATTGGTCATATATATGTTTCCTTACACCACTGCCTGCCCAGTGGGTACACACGTACTGTACATACATATGACAGATTGTATGAGAAGAGCAGAATTCGCCCAAAGTAAAAACAGCTATATACCATAGACAACTGTCAGCTGTAGGATTGTTTGGTCCATAGCTATTCCTCCCAACTCCCTCTATACACAGGCATACTCGGCTTGGTTGAGCATTCATGTGTACTCAATAGGAAAAGGGAATAAGTGACTGCTAGGCATCTCTATAATCTATTTAGCCACCAAAAGGACTGGACATGTTGAAAAACAAGATGCTCAACCCTCCTTTCTTCCAACATCTCCCATCAGGGGAGAGCCAGGACACCACCATGCATGCTAGATAGTCAGCTTTTCTCTTCTACATTGGTGGGTTTGGCCAACATTTGCCGTATTGTGTGGCCACCTTAAGTGCACAGAGTTGCACCGCTATGGCATATAGCTTTCACCAGTCTGAGGCAAGTGGCTGACACTGTTATTGAGCAATGGGGTTGGTACTAATATGAGGCTTTCTTTTTGTAAGTGTTTGTGTCTGTGTATATGTGTGAGTGTGTCCATGTGTGTGCTCTTAAAGGGGTTTACTATTTAATTGATTACCTATCCTTAAATCCATTGGGGTCTGATACTCGGGACCCCCGTGGATCAGCTGGTTGAAGCACAGTCGTGCTTCTTGAATGCCGCTTCCGATTCTCAGACGAAATGTTCATTGATCACATGGCATGATCGCAGCTCAGTCCCATTCAAGAGGATGGGTTGAGCTACTATACCAAGCATAGTGGTGCAAAGAATATACGGCGCTGAGCTTGGTAAGTAGTGAAGAGGCTGAAGTGCTCATCCAAATGCTGCAGCCTCTCAAACAGCTGACAGGGGACCCTAGTGTCAGACCCCTGATGATTTTTATTTGATGACCTATCCCAATTAAAGTAGCCTGGAAACTCCTTCAAACCCTTCACCATCCTTTGACAAAACCTTGCACATGTCCCTGCATTTGTGCACATATTAATAGATATGTAATATAATAAGATTTTCTTCTTACCTCCTGGTGTAGACACACACATAACTCCTCTATATAACAGATATATCTGACATCTCATAAGCATCATTATCTTTTAACTGCATGCCTAGGAAATTCCTAGGTAGAGAACTTGATCACCCTCGCTATATACTGTTATTTTCCAGCTATGTTTGGTTTTTCAGCCATTGCAGTTTTTCACCTCTATTACCTTTACACTGCAAATTAAATTAGACCTCCATCAATGATGTATAGCCGCTGCTCATCACATCTAATACTCCACGTCTGAAAGGTGATAGAGTAAGCATAATAATTATTAGGAAATGTCAATTTAGCACAAAGTACCGAGCATTTGGTGAAACTAAATGTCTGCCTTTAAGGCTATAGCTACTTGGAATGACTTTCTCTCTTTCCGAAAGAAATTATCTGGATACACAAACATTCCGTATACCCTATTATACGTGGATGTCATCAAAAGAGGGGAGATCCAGTATTTGGGAACCAATGTCTAAGGCCCGGTTCACATCTGCGCATGGGTTTCCATTAAGCAGTCATGACTACTTGTCTCTTGTGTGTTCTCCGAGCGCTCGATACTTAGTGATTATCAATTAGGACTACGGTAACATATTCTCGGGGTGTTCCCCCAACAAGTCTGCTTGGGGACGCACCGAACGGAAACCTAATCCGCATAAAAAAGCGGTTACCTTATGAAACCGGTGGACCCCATAGACTATAATGGGGTCCGTGTGGTTTCCGAATGAAAAATGCAAAGAGAAAAGTGCTGCTTGCAGGACTTTTCTCTCCGCATTTTTCATGCGGAGAGGGGGAAAGTAATGGCCCGAACGCAGATGTGAACCGGGCCTTAGCCAAGCCAGCACCACTGTCTGGAAAGAAGTAAAACTGAAAGATACAGATTCCATGGATAAGATATTTATGAGAAAAAAGACCAAAGCAAATGTCATGGGAACTCAATTATCATTCTATTAGAGTCACATTTAAGATTTTTGCCTGGACGGGTGTTTATATCTATTAAAAAAAATGCTAAAAATTCTGCTTTCTTAGAACTATCTTAAAAATATAGAATTTCATGGCGATTATTCTCCAGTGTTTCAGTACTGCAGGCTAGCCCTTATGTCTGACTTTATCTGTCCCAATGAGTGATGTATAAGAAACGACTTGTCCCTGTTCCAGTCAAAACTGTAAAGCGTCCAGGAAGACGATCAAAGTTCTATAGAAGATTATGGAAAGAATGGTAATTTATTAGAAGGGACAGGATCTGGGCATTTTGCTAAAAGCAGAGCAACTTTTAATAGAAGAATAATGACTGTGTACAGTCCCCTGCCATGGAGATAGTCTACTACTACCTTACTAATGCTCTGTCCAGGAGCAGATACTATCAGAACTCCTGGCCACAAAGATGGATCACATTGTCTCTGTTCTCCAGTACAAGAAGTATTAGACTCTGTTCACATCATGTTACAATCCTACATAAGTGTTGAATGTATATATCAAATGTTTCCATAGAGCCCAATTCCCCCCAGCAGATGCCTCTTGGCATCCATTGTGGTGGTGTATATCTACAAATATTTGGCGCATGCATCAAAAAATCTACAATTTTTGGCATAAAATAAGCAGACACAAATCATCTCTCACTTATTGAGGAGACAAATATGTGGCGCCTAATGGGAATTTATGGCGTGAATTAATAAGTTTTCACCATTTTAAACTTGGGCTACTTTGCACAAGAAAATCTGCGCCATGTTCATTCTTCTCTGTTTCATAAATGTGTCATAGACACTTCTAAACCTCGCCCATTTTTCAAAAGTGTCGAGCCTGTCTTATTCTTCTGTTCTTTCTGGTGCTCACTGTTCATAAATATGTCGTACATCCTGTGCACCATAAATTTTTGTGCAAATGTAGACAGAAGTGTGTCGGACGTCTATTGATAAATATGCCCCTTGTATGTCTCTAAAACAGCACAAATTGAATCATTCCGTCAAAGACATCAGTAAGAAATAGTACCAGAAGAATTATTATCAGATATTCCTCGTAGTCATTGCTTTACCTAGGGGATCTTCTGTCAACAGAAGGAATCTCAAAAAAATACTTGCGTGAGAGGAGCTTGAAAGCTGAGTATAGTACTGGCTCATCTTCCTCAGTCACATAGGAAGGGCAGCATGCATGCTTGTCTGATGTCCCATTTGGACTCCTCCGATGCATGGCACCAAAAGCACAGGCAGAGACATGGTTACAGAACAAGCCAAGGTCAGGGCAGGCAGTGCAGGTTCACAGTCAGGTAACAGGCCGAGGTCAAATTGGTAAACAGGAAATTTAGCAGAGAAAACATCTCAGAAACTAGCAAGCTAGTGACCTTTTTGACCAGGCATCTTCCTGTGGGAAAGCTGCTTTAAATAATCCATAGGTGCAGAAGATTGGGAAGAGCGTACACAGTTTACAGCCTTTTTAAGGGTCAGCACACCTTACAGGCAAGGACTGAAGCACTGCACCCATATCCTGGGAGAGCAGTATGACATCCAGAGACAGGATGCTGGTGGCCATAGCCAGGGGGCACTACAGTCTTGCTAGTATATACTGTATAATAACATTTGTGAAGTTCACCCGGCAGTTTAGTTTCAGATGGAACTTGTTCCGTCTGAACTTGTTCATTCTGGTACTGTTATTATAATACTCTGGGGTCCCTTCAGACCCCACAGCTTAATTAACGGAGGCCCAGGGGTGGTGAGTAAATATAAAAAACCGTCAAGGTGTCCAGTCCAGCCTCCAGAATGACGTCAGCTTTATGATCTCAGGACGCCCTATGTGACCATTGAAGCCTATAAATTTGGCCACTGACATCCCTTGGGCCTCCACTTATTATACTCTGGCGTCTGTAAAGACCCCAGAGTATATTAAAGATTTGTGAGTATCGAACCTTGAAATTTTTGGAAAATTGGTAACATACCTAGCTTGTTGCAAACTGTTTTGCTAAATAACAGTATACAGCAAGCTAACAAGGTAACCCAAGTGGTATCTGCAGTCAGTCAGAATATTATCACTTACTTCTACATCTATCCATGGAATTTAGAATTCTGCATCACAAAAATATCCAAATTTAACAAAACAAATTTGATTTACAAGAAACAAACAGCGATATGTTGGCAGGACGTTATCACAATCAACCTTTTCTCCAAAGGTTGCGATGAATTCTTCATCTGTTTCATTCCCAGCAAGTTCTGCAGTTTGTTAACGTTCTGCAGAAATGACTGGACGTGGATTAAATGCAGAAATAATCTTGTAGAAATGAGGATAAATTACCCCTGTCTGTTGTGAGAGTTCAACGCTCTGCGTGTCAGGCACTGACACAAGAGTCTTTGTGCAAATTCAGCTAAATTTCTCCACTTATAAAATTTTCATTGTACACTTACAGCCTGTATTGATTCATTCCTGGTTAAGCTCTTGGAAAACTCCTCATCAAAATGATATTAGCTTTGATCACAATACGGCCTTTCCATTAATCAAAAACTGATGTAACTTTATGTTCAACCCTTCATCTGCTAAATATCGCTTTAACTCTTGTATACACCAGTCTCATAAATGTTGGGCTCTGCTGTGCCCTGGTTGCAAAATTATACTGGCCCAATACACTAACCCAAAGGATGGATAGATAGATAGATGGATAGATAGATAGATAGATACATAGATAGATAGATAGATAGACTTCCAATAATGAGTCCCTAATGGAAGAGGTCCCATTGGTCCTGTAGAAGACAACCCCATGTGAGATGACTTTGGAGGCTACCACTCACCACTAGAGTCCCCTAACCTTAATGAGGATATATCCTGTGTGAACAATAATAACAGTAAGTAGGTGGTAGGTGGGCAAATGGATGGTAGGTGACAACAGTAGAGCTTCAGTAGACCAACAGTAGAACAAGAGTCACCACTGTATCTCCCTACATCAATGGATGATTTCTTACACTAGGTTCACACCATTGTTGCCTCTCCATTAACACACAGAGTCCAATGGACCACACTGACTAACGGAGACTCCAATGCAGATGTGAACGTAGCCTTAGAAAACATTTGTCCATAGTGCTCCTTAGAACATGACCATCATTGTGTCTAAAGCTGAGCCTAAAGGTGGTCATTCTGTACATATTAGACTGATATTGGCCAAATGTGTGTGGGCTCCTTAACCGTTCCTCTGACAGGTGACACTGAGTGAAAGAAGGCTTGAGAATGTGAAATGTCAATGTGCCCTATCCTTTGTTCTCAGAGGAGATAAGCTCCCACCAGAGGTGTCTAGTAGTAGTTTTCTCCCATCTTTCATTGAAAACACATGTATGGACAAACAATACCTCTGTTAAATAAGAAGGCAGCTGGTACACATTTACCACTGGGGCCAGCTGTTTTAAGTTACACCCCTAGTTTGACCAATCCAGTCGACCTAAATCATGTATGTCATATGCATCCTGCAGTAGGTTCCAAGACTACAAGGAAAGTCAAAGAAACCAAAACATTTGATGAGCAACATCCAATACCTGAACAAATGATATAGACACTTATCTGATTTTTGGGTGCTTTTTTGCTTTATACAGTATATACCAGTTGGTAAAGATGCCACTGGCATACTATACTCAAAAATAGACAGATTTCTTTCCTTACTTTTCCACTTACATGTCCAGAGATATGTGAGTCATGCGATTAAAAACTTTTCAAGACAGCACGATTTTGAGATATTGTGTCACAAAATGAGATGCTACATTTATCTATGGACGGCCACCTATTGGTTGCATTGTGAATTGCAGCCTGTCAAGAGTTTTGCCGTATTAAATTGATTTCATGATACAGTGGCATCCTTAGCCAAACTTGAGCTTAGGTAAAGGTGGATACATCTGTATAGTGCAGTGCAGAGTCTTAAAGCAGCAACCTGGCTATTACAGATGTATTAAAGAAACAAGCCTGAAGTGACACAACCCCTTGTATACTTAGACACAGCATGTATACAACCTGTATCAATGAAGATCCACACCACATCTGAGCTCATTGTGTAGCGACTGCAAGCTACAATAACAAACGCTACATCAGCTATCGGCACTTTACTAGCAATACAAAAGGAGCTCCGGATTTACGATGCCACAAGGAGATTCTTTTGATGTGATAAATCTTGCAATATTTTTCATTTTATATTTTTTTTCCAAGAATGACCCCGGGCTGCAACAAATATCACAGAACACACGCTGCTTTTATCATCTGAAATAGCACACCATGCAGGACGTCCTCCTGGGGGTCACAGCGCTCTGCAAGCATCCTGCTTCCTCCGTCATCAGTCAATTATATAACAAAAATAAACCCGTCCTAAAATCCCTTCTGCAATGCCCATTTCTCTTATCCATCCCCTCAGATATTCTGTGGCTGTTTCCAGGGTATTTGATACAAAAAATTCAATGTTTTGATCCTGTCCAGGCAAAAACAGTGTGTAAGATTCTTAAGTGTCTGCTTTGTACGGAGAAGTTTATCTGTAGGATGTACTTTATAGAACTTTACATAAAAGACATACAACATAGATATAGAAGGGAATGGAGATGTACAAAGGCACAAAGCTAAAGGCGCTTGTGTATACTAGGCTAGCGTCAAGTGAACCTGCTGATTTCGGCGTGCCAGACATCTATCTGATGTGAATTGGCAAGTCTCGACTCTTCCCCGACTTCATCTTCTCAGAGGGGATAAACCTCTGCCAAAGGTGTCTGGCAGAAACTTACTGCTCTCTGCCTATGAAAGAACACGTGCCAAGCCGTTATTCGTATGGGGGCCTGGAAGGAATAGCTGTCAGCCAAACAACAGCTATGGAAGGTGTATAGGCACCATAAAGGGAATCTGTCAGGGCGATTTGGGACACTAAACCACCCACACATTCTTATCGACTGGGGTCTAGAGTCCCACATCGCCCTGTTATATAGCCATCTGTGCCAGCAAAAAAATCCCTGCCGCTGTACTCCCCGCACCGGTGCAGTTCTTCACTGAAGCCAGAGGAGTATACCTCGGCTTTAGAGAGCATGCGCTGTACCTCCAGCACTTGGGCAGTGAAGCTGTAGTGTATGTCGATGAACCATGCAGGCTCCGGGAGCACCAGAGATAAGTCCGATAAGTATAAAGATATAAAATTTACCAGGTAGGTGGTTTAGTGTCCCAAATCAACCTGACAGGTTCCCTTTAACCACATGACTACTGAGACCCAATCACAGGCCTCAGTGGTCCCTCAAGTTCACTGACGTCAATCAGGAGGTCAGAAGAGGCCTGAAGAAGACATGGACCTGCACCAGAGTCTGCAGAATCCCCAAAGTGTAATAGTGATTCATGGGTGTAAACCCCAAAAATTTCAGGGTCAGCCAAAGAAAAATTTTTTGGAAACTTCATAATGTGCCTAGCTTGTTACAAACTGGTTTGCTCATCCCAAGTCATAATTATCTGATCATTGTTATAGCCCCGTGTGGATAGGTCATCAGTATCCATTACCCTTCACCACCCCTTTAAGGGAGTGCATTTTAATATTTTGCCACTTTATGGCAATATTATGTGGGCTCTTTAAGTAAGTACACAATGGACGCTATATACTATAGTAGCACTACATGGCGGTATTATGTGGCCTCTTTCAGTAAGTACACAATGGATGCTGTATACTATTTTGGCACTACATGGCAGCATTATGTGGTAATTTAAGTAAGCACACAATGGATGCTACATACTATTTTATCACTATATGGCGGTCTTATTTGGAATGAAATTATAAATAAAATGAATACAACTTGAAAAGCAGAAGAATGCCGCCAACTATAAATTCTTTAAGCTATATTTCATGTTTGTTCAATAAGAAGTTGCACAGTACACTTTACAAAATTGGAAAAGCTATAATCTGTTTGCCTAAGCACCAATGCAAGCTAACATTATAGCATGTACCAAATTCCAAACTCCACTTCAGGCTCTATAAACACGCGCAAGGAATAAGAGGCCTTTCCGGGCCCGATAGCGCTCTGCCATGTAATTTTGACAATCAGCTCCTGTGTTGATTCATTAAGTGCAGTATTTTATAATCTTCAGCTCGTCCCTTCTTGTCTAGATGGAAAATAAAGCAGCAGCTGTTACTGAACCACGGCCCTTACCCAAGAAGTCAATGTCAACAGCAGTTAGCCGATTTCTGGAAATTCTCTGCAATTGGATATTATATCAATCAACAGGCCTGGTGCTAAATAAATAATCCGCCATAGTTATCATACATACAAAGCAAGGTCAGGGGAGGGGCATGCTGCATGAATCAGGTGTGTTTTACACATTTGTATATTATGTATTATTACGTTTATGGGTCTATTAACAAGAAAGGCTCAAAATTTCTTTCATATAAAGATAGATAGATAGACACATAGATAGAAAAAAAAAAAAATCCAATCTGTCAGCAACTTGTAGTTTGATGGAAAAGTCCTCTTTATTTAGAAAATAGCATCACACCACGTATCGACCCATGCACGGGTATTTCTCAAGTGCCTAAATAAAGAAAAAAAAATTCTAAATAAAAAAGGACTTTTCCATCAAACTACAAGTTGCTGACGGATTGGATTTTTTTTTCTATATTGTAAGTAACAGTGCTTGTGCCGTTACATAATGACTTTCTCTTAGATAGATAGATAGATATATAGATAGATAGATCTGCTTGCACACTTCAACTTCTACAAGGTGAGCAGGGATAAATCCCATCTCCTAACTACAGAACACAGAACTGTCTCTGAGCAGGTGCCTTCAGCCTAACTTTGGGCTGCGACTTAGTATTCTAGCTTCTCATCCTCACACATAACTTCTTCTTTTCCAGAGAGAGGTAAAGACTCACTGGGGCAGATAAACTAAAACTGTCTAACATTTACACAGTGTAAAATTAGTAGACAATTTTATACTCCACCAGGTTTTCCAAGTGTCTAATGCTGTTTGATAATCTGGTGTGCTATTATACTGTCTAGTCTAACTTTACACCACTTATTAGTTTAATTAGTTTACGACAGAATTTTGTCGCAAAAATTTGGCACAATGACTAAAAATTTGGCGCAACTTCAAAAATGTTGCCACAATTTCTGACTCACCATTTAGCATATTAAGCCACACACCCTTTGCAACAAGCCCCACCTACATTTTATATGAGTAGCAAAAATTGTTAGAAAGTGTCTAAAACACAAAAAAGACGTATAAAGTATGTACATGATTTTTATGGCAGAAATTATCCCAGAATTCTGGTGCATGTTTATTCATTTATCTGCTCCGTCTCCCCCTACCCAGATTTCCATAAATCAGGGTTGTACCATCAGCTCAGCACCCATTTTGCAGTGGATTGACCTATTAAAAGGTATGTATATACATATTAAGACTAATGTGGCATTCACAAGCAAATACATAAGTTTGCAAAACTTTTGGACTACTCCTAATGGGGCACTATACATCTGCCATTTTTGGGTCTAGGGATCGGAAATCAACGTGACCCTTCTCGTTGGACTGGTTGACTACGTAATATCTTTTCAGATTAGAGCTTCTGTGGAGTGGTCACTTACTGTAGCTGAACTTAGTGTTGTGACAGCGACAGAAAGTCCTGACCATACTCGCCCCATAAGAGTCACCTGATGATACCACTGGGACATCTCCACAAGATGTCCTACAGAAGTCCGATTTGACTGGCTTTGACCTCATTCTTACCTACGTCTCTGCCTACTCCACTGAATGATGGGCTTATATTGTTCTGCGGTATTATATGTGTTTGCACTTGGATTCACTCCATCATTTACCAGCAGCAACAACAAACAGTAGTTGTATATCAGGACTTAGTCTTGAAAGTCATTTATGGGTGCACTAACCAGAAAAGGCTGTAAAATTGATCTCAGTATTTGAAGTGCTCTGTCTTCGGTATTTTGGGCTGTTATCCCGCATAGCGCTCTATGCCAGACACATATCATGTAGATCTATGAGACGTGTTTCACGTAATACAATGCTCTAAAACCTTTGCCAAAATGTTCAGCTATAGGAAAGCTTCTCTTACCTGGAAAATTGCTATTTTATTGTTTGCGAGTAGAAATTTCTAACATGGAAGGGAACAAAACTTTAGGCAACAAGTAAATAACAAGACAAGGGTAAACCTCACGAGATTCTCTTCATTGTACTTTGTAAGGGTACCATTTAATATTCCGTACGATGTACTCGAAAGCTATAAAAATTTGCAGAATGGGCTGGAATTGGAGAAAAACTGCATTTGTCCGACTTTCCTCGGTGCTTCGTGTTGTTTATGGGGTTTATTCTGTCACCTGAATTCTATGGGTTGGTACGATTCCAGGGATACCAAATTTATTTAGTTTTTTTATGTTTTAACCCCTTAAAAAATGCAAAACTTTGCAAAAAAAAAAAAAATGTTCTTGGAATTCCCATATTCTGACACTTGTAACTTTTTTATATTTCCGCATATACTGCATTTTTTTTGCAGGGCCAGATGTACTTTTTAAATATACCATTTTGTAAAATGTATGTCGCTTTGATTGCTTTTTATTTAATTTTTTATGAGAGGAGAAATAGCGAAAAAATGTAGATGTGGCCATTTTGATTTTTTTTTTTCCCCACTACGGCGTTGTATAATACAGCGGAGAACCAGTGGATATGGCCACCACTCAGCTCCTGAGCGGCCACCATATTTAAACACTTGACTTCTGCCAAAGTAGTACGGAGGATGTCGGGAAGGATAATTGGAGATCTGGAGGAGGTGCAGAAAAATAATAGACACTCTTATTCATCTCCCCTTACCTCTACTGGGTTCCCATGAGGCAGTCAGTGATTCTGGGTGTGGTTACCAGTGATCCTGGGTGTCTCTTCCAGCCTCCTGGGTGATGTCAGTGGCCCTTTTTCACCCCATAGACCTGTGATTTGGCCTTGGTGGCAATGTGGGGTGCGCCAATATCATAACATTTTGACACAAGCAGCATGATGTCAACAGGCCAAATGTAAACATTTAGGCCCAATCACATGGGGGCCACTGACACCACCCAGGAGCCTGGAGAGGCCAGAAGATATCCAAAAAAGATCACCAGATATTACAAGGGAGTCCTGAAAAGGTGAGAATGGAGGAGTGGTTATCATTTTTATCTATCATCATATCATATCTATTATATATTTTTATCTCTATTTATTGCTTTTCTAGACAATCTATCTATCTATCCCTATCTATCTATCTATCTATCTATCCCATTTATCTATGTATTGCTCTCCTATCTATTTATCACATATCTATCTCTATCTTGTCTTTCTATCTCCCCTGGGCTTGAATGTCTGTTAGTGCTGTCTTTATTCAATGGGCAAAATCTATATAACAACATCTATCTACTATCTATCTATCTATCTATCTATCTATCTATCTATTGCTATATCTAGTGTTAGTCATATATTTATTGCTCTATTCCAAATATATCTATGTATTTGTCTGTCTATCTCATATTTATCTATAACATAGCTATCAATCTCATATCTATTTATCTTATATTTATCCATAACATATCTATCAATCTCACATCTATTTATCTCTATACAACTATATTATGTCTATCTATTTATTATCTGTCTGTCTAACAGTTATCGATTTACCTAATCTATCTCATATCCATTTTTCTGTGTCATATCTATCTATGTCTCCTAGGCTTGAAGGGCTATCGGCGCTGCCCTGATTCGGTGGCCAAACTTTATCTATCTATCTTATATCTATCTATCTCTCTCTATCTACCTACCTTTAGTAGTTATCCATGAATCCATCCTCTTTGCTACGTCACATGTATTTAATTCTCCTCCGTCTGATTCTATTGCTGTACATAGAAGACTCTGATAAGTTTATGGTCCTCTCATGCAGAACCAGAACATTGTCTTACACCATTTTCCTATTACAGCTGTGATATATCACCACTTCTGGGCTGTAGTTTTGTCTCTTTGTCACTGACATCAGCAAAAGGTCAATTGTAAGTGAAAAAAATAAATTGCCGGAGAAAGTCACCGAGCGGAGATATATTTATGTACAAAACTTGTCACCAATAAAAGGCAAAAATGGATTTAGAGTGGAGTCCGCTTAGCTACAAGTCATTAAAAAATGTCATATACCGAAGTGTGAAGGCATATGGAGTATGATCAATAAATCACCGCCATTATACTCTTCTGACTCTAGACCTCAGATGGAATGTATTGGTTCTGCTAAGGGATTAAGGTAGCCGAGACTGTGAAAATAGCAGTGTGCGAGTGACCCTCCATCCTATGATTAGTGGGGTCTCAGTGCCGGATAGGGGAGACATCAGTGTTATAAAATGGCCACGGTCCTGCTGCAGAAGGTGCAGCATTTGGTGACTTTACATCATGGTGTTGTGTAAAGTGTGGACCGGTTTACAGGGTTTCTCCCATTGACATTACAGTCTGTGTCATGCACTGGTGAGTTCTCAGTGCAAACACCATTTTTCATTATCTATTCTTATATCCATACAGCTGTAAGAGGATGACCCCAGGTCAGATGGGGAAATTGACTCCGAAATAAGAATTCATGCAGCACACATGGTTCAGGCATTGATATGTGCTACTATGAGAAGAAAGAGAACACAATAGATATATTAGATGGATAGATGGATGGACGGATGGCTGGATAGATATGATATGGATAGATACGTAAATAGAGATAGATAGATAGATAGATAGATAGATAGATAGATACTGCATCAGCACTCTGTAGAGAGCACCAAGACATATAAAATACATTGCTGCTATTATTTATTATCTACACATATACATGTGAAGTTCTTGGCCTACATGTTTGATCAAACTGTAGAAGCCCATCTGCCCCGCTAAGGCAACCTCATTCAGATGAGGCCCTGGGTCCAGAATAGGCTTACGATGTGAATACAGGGCAAGTAGGATCCCTATAGGTAGATATGTTACAGATAGATAGATAAATGTAAGAGCAAAGCTGATGGATGGATGAATGGACGGATAACTTCTGTAGAAAGATAAAAAGAAAGACAGAAAACAAGAGATAGAGTAAAAAAAAATGGATATGACATAGATGTAAGATGGCAAATGGATGGATGGATGAATGAATAATTACTGGATAGATAGATATATAGATAGATAGATAGATAGAAAGATAGACAAATAGATAGAAATGAGATAGATAGATAGATAGATAAATAGATACATATGTAGATAGACAAATAAGATATAGATAGATAGCAGAACTGATGGATGAATGAATAGATATCTGCTGTAGTAGATAGATAAAAAGAAAGAAAGAAAAAGAAAGTGAAAGAAAGAAAGAAAGAAAGAAAGAAAGAAAGAAGGAAAGAAAGAAAGAAAAAATCCAAAGCAGCACAATTTATATTGTAGCTTCGTTTGCCTGCTATATCCAGGGTCCAACTAACAAGCCCTCCAATAATATGGAAACTCACCAGTATATATCAAAAAATATAACCAGATATTTCTTATTATTAAGCATATAAAATATACATATATCAAAACATATTTAATCATACAAAAACAGGAAAACACTAACAAAGTCACTTTACAAACAGTGACAGTAATACCAAACCCTCTCTACCTGGAAATCTAGGCAATAAGTCTCTAAAATAATTACAGACTGTAGATAATAGTATAAATCCATATAATTATAAGCATTAGATATAAAAAGTATGTGAGGTGCAATCCACAAAAATCTAATAGGGCCTGGATAAATAATACAAATAATCCTGCAAGAACCAAGCCCAGACCAAAATACACATACAGAAAGCCATAGTAAAGTAGTGAGGGGGTTAAAGAGCCAACTGAAGACCCAGGGAGGGAATGGCGCTCACACATAACACATGTTTCACCAAAGAGATAGTTAGTCCTTTCCTGTTTTTGTATGAATGAATATGTTTTGATACATGTATATTTTATATGCTTATTAATAATAAATATCTGATATATTTTTTTAAAATATACTGGTGTGCTTCCATATGTTTTTGTTGGTATATAGCTGTTTCTTTATATGGGACATTTATTATAATTATTAAGGATATTTTTTTTTTTGGTGTTAATAGTAGAGAAATAGTCAGCACTCCGGCAGGTATCAATCAGTGCTGCCAATGATTCTAATTAGAGATGAGAGAATCGAAGCTGACGAAGTGGAATTCGATCCGAATTTCAGGAAATGTTCAATTCGCATTGAATCCGGATTTCCTCATGCTTCATGGTATTGAATCGCATTTTAAACTAAGGACACGTCAGAATAGCCTTTAGAAAGGCTATTCTACTCCTACCTTTGCCATTGCATCACGCCCCCTGCAATGTCCTGGTCCTCCTAGCTCGTGTAGTAAAAGAATCAAAATGGCCGCCGGACATGCACAGAGCCACACGGAATAGAATCAAGACGGCCCCCGGACATGCGAAAAGCTGCTTGTGGTGGCCATCTTTATCCTATTCCTACACAAGCGGCTCTGCGCATGTCGGGGGGCCATCTTGATTCTATTCCGTGCGGCTCTGAGCATGTCCTGCGGCCATCTTGATTATATCCCATAAAAGAGCGTTTCTGCACATGTCCAGCAGCCATCTTGATTCTCTTCCGAGCGGCTCTGCACATGCCCGGTGGACCAGGACATCGCAGGGGGCGTGTTGCAAAGGTAGGAGTAGAATAGCATTTCTAAAGGCTACTCTGACAAGTCCGTAGTTTAAAATGCATATCCCCATATTCCCAGGCTCTCTGCAGCTAGGAATATAGCTGTTTTTAACGTGATTCACCGCGAAGTAATTCGGATCAAAGCAAATTGTTTTGGGAAATTCGGTGAGCTGCCAAATCGAATTTTTCAGAAATTCGCTCATCTCTAATTCTAATAGATAGAGAGAGATAGATAGATAGATAGATAGATAGATAGATAGATAGATAGATAGATATGAATTTGATAGAAGATAGATACAGACATACATGGATAGATAGATACACACGTGGACAAAATTGTTGGTACTCCTCGTTTAATGAAAGAAAAACCCACAATGGCCACAGAACTTGAATCTGACAAAACTGTAATTTGCCAAACTACATGTTGACAAGTCACAAAGCTTCTGGGAGAATGTCCTATGGACAGATGAGACAAAAATCACAATTTTTGGCAAAGCACATCAGCTCTATGTTCACAGACGGAAAAATGAAGCATATATTGAAAAGAACACTGTGAAACATGGAGGAGGCTCTGTTATGTTCTGGGGCTGCTTTGCTGCATCTGGCACAGGGTGTCTTGAATCTGTGCAGGGTACAATGAAATCTCAAGACTATCAAGGGATTCTAGAGAGAAATGTGCTGCCCAGTGTCAGAAAGCTTGGTCTCAGTCACAGGTCATGGGTCTTGCAACAGGATAATGACCCAAAACACACAGCTAAAAACATCCAAGAATGGCTAAGAGGAAAACATTGGACTATTCTGAAGTGGCCTTCTATGAGCACTGACCTAAATCCTATTGAGCATCTTTGGAAGGAGCTGAAACATGCCATCTGGAAAAGGCACCCTTCATATCCAAGACAACTGGAGCAGTTTGCTCATGAGGAGTGGCCAAAATACCTGCTGAGAGGTGCAGAAGTCTCATTGACAGTTACAGGAATCGTTTGATTGCAGTGATTGCCTCAAAAGGTTGTGCAATAAAATATTAAGTTAAGGGAACCATCATTTCTGTCCAGGCCTGTTTCATGAGTTTTCTTTTTAAAAAAAAATTCTGTTGAAGCATGGTTGGAAAGTAATGTCTGACTTTCATTTGTTCATTTTCATAGAATTTTTATATATTATTACTTTTGTCAGATTCAAGTTATTTCTGTGACAATTGTTGTTTTTTCTTTCATTAAATGAGGGGTACCAACAATTTTGTCCACGTATGTAGATAGATAGATGACAAATTCACCCCTGCTATAGTTACTCATACTGTACTGCTCATCATAAAACTTCTGCTATAGGTCCCATATATAACTGATATGATGTCACCATGTAACTCTGCAATGTGCGCTCAGTTCTTCTTCTAATCCAGAGTTGCTCACCTACAAGAGAAGTAACTTGTGCTTCATTACATGTACATGGAGGCTGAAGAGGTCGCTGCAGATCCTCATTTAGTGGACCTGTAGGATAAATGCAGCCATTTATTAATGCAGGGGGTTTGGTAATGAATGATTTTGCCATCAGATAAACTGAGATGAAGTAAAATAGTGTGCGGGCCCCTGTGTGGTCTCAGCTGTATGATTCCTCACTTAAGACAAGTATGTTTATTTAGAAGTGTGTTCCTGAGGGATCCCTGGCGCAGCGCAATACTTCACTTTGAAGTGATTGTTCTGCTTTTTAGCAGTCCACAGTTGTCCCCTCACTTTATATTAAGTGGAATCATTTCAAAGAAGAAATTGCTCCATTACTGAAAATCCGACTCCTGGAATTTGTTGCGAACACTTCTATGAATTATATTAAAGGGTCATATTATCCCTGAGCAAGAGGGAGACTGATTCTAGATGTAATTCTTACAGAACATAAGATCTCTCGGTTTTCCTATTAATTCAACCCTGTGACACGCTGGGAGCTTGGTAAGTTTTTTTTTCCCCAAAATTTAATTTTCTGTGATCCTTAAATACTCTGGGCACCATTGACATGAAAAAAATCTTAACATATGTTAAACATCAGTTTAAAGGGGACCTGTCACCAGGTCTGAAAAGCCCAATGACATGCCACATCTCATAGGCGCCGTCATCCTGAGCATTTTTGCACTTGGGTTATCCAAATCTGTTCAGCCATTTCAAAGATATAAGCCCTTTAAGAGTTAATTCAAATTAGGGACAATAGCCAAGTGGGTGGTAACACTGCATGACTTGCAGCATATAGAGGCCCCCAGAGAAGCCACAGTGTTACCGCCCACTTGGCTAGTAGACCCTATTTCGCATCAGTATTAAAAGGGCTTATATCTTAGGAATGGCTGAACAGATTTGGATAAACACAACACCAAAATGCTCAGAGTGACAGAGCCAGATGATGGATGTCATTTGGAGTCTCACACCTCGTGTCAGGTTTGTTTTAAGGCGTCAATACAAATTTTTTTTTATTAATTTTCCGAATTCTGATACGCACCACGTTTCAGGCTCTTTTCCTGTGGTCATTTGTTTCTCCCATTAAATAACTCAATGGCCACGGAATCTGATTTGTCAGACTTGTAACAAGCCCTCTGGCTCTTCTCTGTAACCCCTTTAGTTATAAGTCACAACTCTGCCTGTGTCATGGCATCCTGCAGGCAAATCATACAAATCAGGCCCCGCCCCTGGTGCACTTGCCGGTTTATTGGCATATCTAGAAGAATGATGAATATCTCTGATTGTATCATCAGTTTGTGATCATAGAGGTACATTTCTACTCCTATTGAACATCCCTATAAGGCACTATTACTGATTTGGGAGGTATTGTAGACTCCCTTTAAAGGCTATAATTTTACAAAAATATTTTTTAGTGTTACTTTGAGTGCTGTAGCGCACAGTCCACACTAAAATAAATGATATTCTATTACGCCTTGGTGTTATAGTGTTTTTAATGTATTTTATAGTTTTCTATTAACTACTAATTCCTACGATGTAATGAAATGTGGCGCTATAACCCTAATAATGGTATTTTATTACGGCGCCCAAATTAAGTTGTCAAAAAGTGGAACACTTTCACTACATGGCTTTATTCGTAATCTGCTCTCTCGATCTTTAATGTGTCACTGCTTCATTAAATAACAGCATGATTTCCTCCCCCCAAAAAAAAAGTCATACCGCCGGAAGCCATATTGTTTCGAGGACATTCGAGCAGTTGTGATTCACATGAGTAGCTGTGGCGCTCAGAACTCTGTGTGACTCTTCATTCCTTGCAGCTGTTCCTTTTGTGCCACTTCCAAGTTATGTCAAGATTCTAATCCAATCTAACATTCCTTCGCCAGATGAAATTGTGTCATATAAATTGATTTTGGAGGAATTTTAGAAAACAGGCATTACAGCATGTGGCAAAGTGAACAGATAAGGAGAAAAAAAAATCATCAGCCCATGACAGTCCAGTCCAGTTAGCCACAAATAATTGAACACACTATCCTCCCAAATATTATTTTAAGGGAAAAGCGACTGAAAATCAATCACCGGTTGCAGCAATCTCCAGCCCTTGCATTTTTAATCGTATATTTATTCCAGCTTGACCTTCTATCGACCTTTGCAATGCCTGAGCTCTTGAAATGACCTTCAGAATTTGGGGAAAAAAAATTATTGAAAAGAATATATATTCAAAGAAAAAACAAGAATGAACTCAAAGGTTTAATTTTTAAATATTTTTTTTTTGCTATTAATTTGAAAATATTTTACTTTTATGTTGTATTTTTGTATAAGGTATTTTTATAGTGTTGATTGATTTCTGACCATGTATAAAAATGCCCATATTAACCTAAAATACAGGGCAGGATTGTGGGTAGGGCACAAGGGTTTGATTGACTTCAGAACTTAGGGGGCCTCCAAAAATCCCCTGCCTAAAATTGTTATATTTCCCATATAAACTGTGGATTACTTGTTATCTTCTGCTCTGTGGTCTGGACAATCAGTTCAGCTAATTGCAGTTTGCTGATAAAGGCTTGGATAGTGTCTCTTAAACTCTACGTAATCACAAAGATAACTTTGACTTTATTGCAAGCCAGCTGTCAGTCCTGGCAGAATGTATAAGAGTGTAATGTAATATACAAATACTGTGCATATTATTTAATCTGCCTTTTTATAGATTTTTAGTAATCATAATAAATAATCTCTCATGGTAAAGGCATTGTCTAGAACTACTGAGGTTCTTCATAGTGTTCTCTTCACCAGCTTGTTGAAGAATACAGGAAGTGAGAAGAAGAAAAAGCAGGCAAACTGGTGAACGAGGAGACGGGAACACCTCTTTAAGGCAATCCTACTCAGTCATGAAGAGGTAGACATGCATGCTTCTTCTTCTATTTTGAAGTGTAAGGGAATCTCTGGCTTGGCAATAAATCCCATAGACTCCACAAATCACATAACCTTTAATGAAAATTTTTACACATATGCATCGCTCAGGTTGAAAAAGAAGGTACTTTGTGTTTGACCCTAACCTGGCATACAATATTAGAGAGTTCTTAGGATACATTTAATTTTTTGCTGTAGGTTAATCACTGGTTTATAATATATCCTTACATACAGATGTGTCCACTTTTATCTTAAAATTTGGCTTAAAGGTTTTCCCAATTAAATACATTAATTCTGTATCTTCAGGATAAGTGATACATGTCTGATCTTCCAGGGTCCATTTATGGAACCCCCAGCAATCACAAGAATCGTGGCCCAAATGTTCCCATGAATGCTTCATGTGAATGGAGCAGTGATGTGGATGAATGGGTGGGATTCACTTCAATGATACTGATGCATATAAACCACCGCACCATTTACATAGAGCAATTGGGTGAACTTACAGCCCCCTGTTTTCCTGGTCCCAAAGTATCCCAGTGTTTGGACCCTAGCAATCGGAAACTTATCTCTTATCCTATGAATAGAGGAAAAATCCTTTCAAGGACTCCATTTTGTCATGCAATTAATTCGGTACAAAATCTCAACGTGCCAGCAAAATTCTTGATAGGCTGCAACACACAGCACAACCATTGGAGATACATATAGGATAGGCATCTTGTGATAGAATATTGTAAAATCACAGTGTCACGGGACACATAAAGTTTCTGGACTTGTCCAGCTAAGTGGAAAGGTATTAGATTAGAACAATGGAGAACTGCAAGTTCCTCTGGATGCTTATTGTGAATGGAGCAGTGGTGCGCATGCTCAGCCATCTCTTCATTCACTATTATGGGATTGCCCAACATCCCTGTCCTGGCAGTCCAGTAAAAAGTGAATGAAGTATTGGTTACACATGCGACCAACACTCCATCCGCTAGTTCTTTAAAGAGGGCCCTTCACCACCTCCTCCAACTCCAATTCTTCATCCGTCAATAGTTGCCGCTCCACTAATTCCAACATAGTTGGAATTTTTTCTCTAGCCTCCACCATTCCTGAGTAATCAGTGCTGTTACTTTCAGCCCCCAATATACTAATTCAGCTCTCTACTGTTTGGTGGGCGGTCCTGGACTGGAGTAGGTAGTCTGGGACTGCCCACCTGACAGCAAAGAGACATATTGGGCACCGAAACTAATAGAAATTATTGCTCGGGAATGGTGGGGGCTAGAGAAAAAAATTCCAACTGCGCCAGAAACCGTGGAGGGACAGCTAAATGATAAAGGAGCTGGAATTGGTGGTGAAAGGTACTGTTTAAAACCTACCTTTACATGACAAGAAGTAGGGGGCAGAAATAAAGGAGTATTACATGTTCAAAGACACATACATCTGCATAGGAGCTGTGGACACCAAACAGTAGAAGAAAATTGGTTGCAAAAGTCTCCACACCCTTTACGATAAAGACTTAAGCAATGAAAATGCACATATGTAAATAAAGAAAGCGACAACCGCCACATAGACTGGGTAAATAGATTCGCCTGTTCTGCTGCGTTGGCTTTGGGCGATGAAGTGGGCAGGGGATGCCATCTGTAGTCACTTTATCTTGTGGCGTACTGCATAGCAGCTAATTACTGGTAGTTTGACTTGAAATCATTGAACTGTACAGCCACAGTGAACGGCTGCCATCTTGCAGTATAATTCCACACTGAGATTGATTTATTGCCGAGCTGCATATGTAGCAGGTCAAAGAAAGAAATGCTGTAGGCCTAAAACACAAGATCTTACTCGATTAATCCAGTGGTGCAGAAAAGAAAACCACAAGCAGGGGTTGTCATCTTACAGACAGGCCGTGATGCTTTGCAGACAACGCCGGGGCTTCTGCACACAATTTATCAGCCCAAAACAAATGTTTATCTCCTCAAAAAATAATGATGGCAATTTATATAAGGGAGGGGGGGGGGGGTAATCGCATCTGTTCAATGAACCGGTCTTTGCCAGCGTTTGCAGTAGCCAGGTGGCTAATGGCTTCTGTGATGACTATACAGTGCAATATGCATAAATCCATAATGTGCTGACTCAGCGCAAGCAAAATACAAGCAATGTTGGGTAGCTTATGTATTTATATTCATCAAGGTCAGGTACAGTTAAAGAGAACCAAGGACCAGGTTCAAAAAGACCAATGACATACAACATCTGATCGGCGCTGTCACCCTGAGTGCTTTGGTGTTTCGTATATCCAAATCCGTTCAGCCATTCCAAAGATATAAGCCCTTTTTAGCAAATTACAGCATACAAGCTAAGTGGGTGGTAAAACTGTGCTTTCTCTGTGTGCTGTATGTCATGCAGTGTTACCACCCACTTGGCTATTGATCCTAATTTATATTAACAATAAAAGGGCTTATATCTTTGGAATGGCTGAACAAATTTGGATAAACAAAATGCTCAGAGTGACAGCGCCATGATGTATGTCATTGGGTTTTTAGTGTTGATGTAGATTAGGTTACACTAGCCAAGTGGGCATTAACACGACACACAGAGACCCCACCACTAGAGAAACCACAATGTTACCGCCCACTTGGCTAGTAGACCCTAATTTGCATCAACAATAAAAGGGCTTCTATATTTGGAACGGCTTAGAGGTTATAAAGACTGGCATTGAGAATGTAACAAGTGTAACATTGGGGGATCCTTATATCAATCTCCCACTAGTCCATAGGCTGTGAAGGGCATGACAAGGACACATCAAGATAATGGAAACCTTGATGGAGCTCTCTGTCGGGGGCTGCTCAGATCCAGCGTACGTTGGACCCAGCAGATGTGAACAGAGCCTAACCAATATAAACATTGTGACTATAATTGTTTTTGGGAACTGATTACATAAAATATTAAAAAGCCTCTCAGACATTCCTAAAATTAACTTCACTTATGTAAATGAGTCAATCAGTGTAAGATGGTGAATAATGAATGCAGCTGGATATCTAAATGCTGCAGGTATCTGTTTACCATAAAATAAGCCACATTCGGTAATTGGGTTCATTGGAAGCTGTGAATAAGTGGCCGTCTGTGTCACAATAGCAAGTATACAGAAAACTTTTTAATTATCTCATCAGGACATCCGAAAAATATTAAACACAACATGTGACTTTCCAGATATTGCTAAATCCAATTCCCAACGGCATCAAAGGATATGGTTAATGTTGACCACTTCAAGACCTAAACATCTAGGTGCTTAAATCCTCCTTAAAGGGAACCTCTACCGATTAATATTGGTTGAATTATCAGTCAATGTAAAATCTGTTTTCTTCTGTGTCATAGCTGTGGTTCGTATATGTATATCTGTACGCGTACACATAGACTTTTTACACAGCTTTGATGAGTATGTACACACTTTAATGTGTGTGGATGTTTTGTATACCAATTTTTTGATTTTACCTGGCTACCCACTAGATACTTTTCCTTATCCACATTGGACAGCTCACATCTCTACTACCTTCCAATGTCAAAGTGATGACACAATTAGTGAATTTTCCTCCTCACACGGCTCCTGCTTATCATATTCTGTATTTGGTGTTTACTATGGTCCCTGTAACGCACAGCATTGTATGTTTTGGTACATAATTTCATATTGTTTTCAATGGTTCTCTGTATAGATGCCACTTCACTGTAATGCACTATACTGTATATTGTGCAGACAATCAAATCCTTGTCCAAAGGATGGAAATGTCACTGTATTTGTATTATTTCACATTTATTATATGATCGATCGCATTCAACTATTGGGAGCGCCGACTTACTTCTGATTTATACAACTGAGTTGGGACCCTAACTCCAAAACCCTGGAACCCATAACACAGAGTGACGAAAAACATCATTTACCAATCACTGTGTGTATTATCCCTGTACTGTGACATCACTGTGTGTATTATCTCTGTACTATGATATCACTATGTATATTATCACTGTATTGTGACATCCCTGTGTTTATTATCCCTGTACTGTGACATCACTGTGTATATTATCCTAGTACTGTGACATCACTGTGTAAATTATTCCTGTACCGTGACATCACTGTGTAAATTATCCTTGTACTGTGACATGACTGTGCTCATTATCCCTGTAGTGTGATATCACTGTGTAAATTATCCCTGTAGTGTGACATCACTGTGTTCATTATCCCTGTACTGTGACATCACTGTTTATTATCCTTGTACTGTGACATCACTGTGTTTATTATCCCTGTACTGTGACATCACTGTGTACATTATCCCTGTACTGTGACATCACTGTGTTTATTATGCCTATACTGTGACATCACTTATTACCTCTGTGATAGGATAACATTCTGTGCATTATCCAGGTTGTGTGACATCATTGTGGCTATTATATTTGTATATTTGCACCTAGGAGCTGATGCCTAAAATGCCTCTACAAGAGAATACCAGCCCTATACATTGTATGTGATAGATTTTGTTTTGGGTCCTTCAAGTTATTACATTATTTTTCAAGAAACAGGGATATGGGACCAGGATGCTCTGCAGCAAGACCTGAAGTCACTTAACTTTAGTAAAAAGAAAACAGAGATCATGTACTGTAGTGTGAATTTCACTCTAGGTGGAATTACCCTTTACTAGTAATTTCTATGCCAGAAATGATACATTACTGTGCTAATCTAATCTAATCTACAGAGCAGGAAACAGAATTCTCTTCTCATTACAATTTTTTTCCTTAAAAGTTGAACAAAACAAGTCGTCTGCTGAATATTTTTGTTGGCTCATATCATAAATGTATTCCATTTTTCATATCCCTCATAGCAACTGTGTGAAGAAGACGGTTCCCTCTTTACCCGCAGATACATTCGACTGCACACATAACAAATACTCTAGTTTAACAGAAGCTTTTAGCAGTACATCACGAAGACACATTAGAAGAAGCAATTAAACATTTAACTTCTGGTAAACTGAGCTCTGGATTGTCTGAGATCTCATATAAATGTATGACGTGAGGGCCATTGGGTACAGTCTTTTATCCAATATGATTTACAAATATAATGAAACAGGATAGTAAAAACTAAAAAGCCTCTGAAGGTCTAGACTAATGCTTCTGGGACATTGCAGATGTAATTATACATGGAGGAAGTCAGCAGATTTAACTCATTAAAGGGGCAGTCTCATCTCAACAAGCCATACTCATGTGCCCTATTAGGGTATATAGAAGTCGTATAGAGGGACCACCCATTGGGAGCCCCCTCCATAAATCAGGACAACCAGCAGCAGCTCTTGGTCTGGAGGACCCAACTGAATGGCAGCATGTAATACTTCATTTGCCCTGTAGCGGCCACTGTGGGAAAAAGTAGCAGCCAATGGCAAAATGAGCTTTTTTTTGTAGAGATCTCCATGATCATGATCCTGTGTCAAAACTCTTTTGGGACCTTTCAGCAGGATTAAACTGCTTGCTGAAAGTTTGCAGATAGCAGCAAATATATTTATAGTAAAAATCATTCCCGAAGACAAATGAAAAACTGTCTATCACATGTCTGTTTTTAGAACAATGGGAGTCAGGGAACATTTTACAGATACATACACGTGTCCATTAAGGTCTGTTAAAATATAGAACATGTTATATTGTCACACATTTTTCCGACTTGACAGACCCAATTTAAGTCTATTGGTTGGATGAGTGGGTTGGATCAAAAAAAAAAAAAAAAAAAAAAAATGAGTTTGTCTGTTTTTTTAACTGACAGGTAAAAATGGATGAAAAACTGATGCAAAATGGAAGTTAAAAACTGAGACATAGCCAGAAAACTGATGAAAAATTAAAAATATATGACACAGACCTTAAAGGGATTGTGTTGCCAAAAAACAAACAATTTTTTAATCAACTTTTATGTTAAAATATATTTTTTAAAAACTTTATTGAGGTTTTTAAAAATTTTCCATATTATTATCTGTATTTGGCCACTAAGCTAAATAATATGACGAGACTTCCTGTTTCCTGTAAGAGGTTTCTTTGCGGCAGTCACCTCACTTATCAGCACCCTGATGATCACAGCTATCATTTATATGTAGATAAGACACAGAATCCACCAGTCACAATAGAGGATTTCACAGCTGTCTACCCAATAACCACTGCACAGGCCACAGAACATGCTCTCCAATAGAAGTCAATTATATCTGTGACCCATGGTCCTTCTCTAAGGAATAGGAAATCACAAACTATTTTAGGCTTAGTGGCAAGAATTGGAATTGCAAGATTTTTGGATTTTTAAAAAATATGGATATTAACATAAAAAATTAATAACAACAATAAAAAATATGTTTAACATAAAAACGTGATTTAACCACTTACGGACCGCCTGTAGACTATATGCGTCTGGAAGGCGGTTGTTTATTTCTGCAAGGACGCACCGGTACATCCAAGCAGAATTCAGCAGCTCCACAAAATCGTACAGCTGCTAAAACAAGGAGCCGGCTGTAACTTCAGCTGGAGCTCCCAGAGCGAGGGCAGGGAAGGTTTATTACTTTCCCTGGCTTCCCGATCGCTGTGTATACAGCGCTTAATGAGTGCTGTATACAATGCTATGGGCACCGTCATCATGCGGCTGCCCTCTGACCCAGCGGTCACGTGATCCTCCGGGATTAGCGTGTGTTAGAGCTGCTGAGTCCTACAGGACCCAGATCAGCTCTGTAGTAACGTGCAGGAGGCTGTATTCCTCCTGCAACTGGGGCTAAATGTACCAGCCCCAGTTACAGGGAAAATTAGCCTCTCCAACAGAAAAAAAAAGGTAATCAGATGTCCCCAAAGGTCTATTATGACCTTATGGGGACACAATGTAAAAAAAAAATATATATATATGAATAGAAAAGTAAAAAAAAAAAAAAGAAAAGTAAATTAAATAATTAAAAAAATAAATTAAATAATATCCAATAACACGCCATTATTACAGGTTATAGCCCCACCCCCGACTACACCATAAAAAATAAAAATTACCGTAACAGAGAGTAAAAACTATTTTATAAAGTTTTTTAGTAGCACTAAAAGTGAAAAACAGACACATTTTCCCTCCTCTTTTGTTTATATATAAAAAAAAATTTAAAACACATGCAAAAATAAAAACAACATAAAAATAAAGCCCTATGTGTCACCAAAAAAAGATGCAGAAATTAGTTGAATAACGCAAACAATAAAAATGTTACAGCCCCTCAAAACCACACATACAAAAAACCCGAAATGTGTCTGGTCTGGAGAAGGGAGGTAAAGCATCTGGTATGGAAGTGGTTAAATAATAGTTCATTTCCTGGTGACACTTTTCCTTTAAGACTGCAAAACGGTATTGAATGTGTTTTATACAAAGGCTTAAAACAGCAGAGACAAAGAAAGGGAAAAGCCGTACAAACTGATTTACTTTACAAAATTACATGTCGCCTAATTGGTTTAGATTGCAATTAGACTTTATGCAGGTCGGATATCTGTGAATTTCCTGCACAGTATGTCAGATACACTGTAACATCCTTAAATTAACCGGCTCTTTAGAGAGATTCAATTAAAACAGTGAGTTTTGCGTTCTGCCGTGAAGGCCTTCATGCAATATTTTAATTTTAGAAAGTGCCTGGTGTCAGATTTAATGGTGAAACCCACAATGTAACTTTAAGTACTTTTTATTATGAGACTAAAGTAATTAAATGTGTTAAAACACCTCAATGCCATAGCCGAGGTGCCAAAAGTAATCCAATATTGACTGGCCATTGTACCTCTGTATAATGAGAATTCTTTCAGTATATGGCCGAGCTCCAGAAGTACAAGGCCGCTGCGAATATGACGTTTTATCTTTTATTTATCTAATAATAGAACTTAATTACATTCCCAGAAGAAGGGATGGCCGCTGCCAGCACGATGATGAGAGGTGGAAACTTTTATTAGATATGTCTTGTATCGAAAATATATACATTTCTACGCTCTTAAAATAAACATCTCAGTCATTACTAAGGGAGAATTTATTATAATGTCGTTTTATGTGTCCCGCCACCCTGAGTCTAAATCAGAAGTACGCTTGAGGGCTTGGAAATTAAATGCAAGTTACTACCAACAATTTGGCTGCTTTGTAGTCTGAAATTCAACTCCTACTGTCTACATTTTGCTTTATACTATAGCTCTGCTTATTCTGATTGGCTGCTCTGTATAAACACAAACCCACCCCCATTTATTATATGGCAAGGACACAATGATAATAAACTGTGAGCAAAGAACCCAAAAAGATAAAGTAAATACTACACAAAAAAATCCAAGCAGAGACAACTCATTTCATTGAGATAAGTTTAATTAGTTGTCTGGTTAATTACTTGATTTACAGTTGCAAGAAAAAATAAGTGAATTATTTCAAAATAACTAGATTTCTATATTGATTACCAATAAAATGTGGTCTGTTATTTAAAGGGAATAAGTCATCAGAGAATTTCCTATTTTTTAAAAACAATTTTCTATTTGTTAAACCATATTTTTTAAGTGTGTAAGTAAATTTCCGTTATAACACACACACACAAAAAGGGAAGAGAGAGCACACCCAAATGGGAAGAGGGGAGGGAAAGTGGGGGGAATGTATAAAAACAAAAAAGGTGTAGCAGCACTCTGACACAGCACAAGGGTATATAGAGAACAGAGATAGCATTACTGCTGTTATTGGCACATATAAATTAATATGGTGTATAAACTAAAATTTTGAGGTTCTTAGTTATACATATTTGATCAAACAGTAGGAAACCCACCTGCCCCGACAAGGCGACCTCATTAAGGTGGGACCCTATACTAATGCCTCTATTAAACCCAAAATAAATCTACAATGTGAACACAGGGCAATAACATACCTCTCTTGGACCCAGAACAGGTCTACAATGTGAACACAGGGCAAATAGGATCCAGAGCATACTCAACTTAAAATAGCCTAGGGGCAAATGGGGAACTGAAAAATATCCTCAGAATTTTAGTTTATACACCATATTAATTTGTAGGTGGTACCAATAATAGCAGTAATGCTATCTCTGTTCTCTACATACCCTTGTGCTGTGTCAGTGCGCTCCACTTCTTTGTTTATATATATAAATATATATAAATATAATTGTATATATATATATATATATATATATATATATATATATAATATTATATATAAATATCTATATATGTATATATACCCTTGTGATGTGTAAGTGCTGCTATATATCTATATATATATATATATATATATATATATATAAATATGTATATATATATATATATAAAAATATAAAAAATATATATATATATATATATATATATATATATATATATATATATATATGTTATAAAGGTTTTATTTCCTGCAATTTTAACTCTGGCCACTAAGCATAATAATAGACTGAGAATTTCCAATTCTGTAGGGGTTTTCTTTACAGCAGTCACCTCATTTACATCACAAGATTACCCTAAAACACATAGGTACAAATCTATAGATAACACCACTTAGCTATCATTCATCCACTACTGACAACAGATGATGTCACACCTTATCTCCACCTCCCTGCACAGAGCATGTCTAGAAAACTCTCCCATAGACTTCAATCAGTCCGCTCCAGACTATTGCTACCTATATCCATGACATTATGCATAGGAGAAGCTCAGGCGAGATGCAGCCTTCATGAACATTTACAGAAAATAAAATTAAAAAAAATCTACAATCAGAAAAAAAAAAAAAAGAGTAGAAAAAGTGATATATTTAAATATTTGGTTTTGATTAATTAAAAGAAAAAATTGGCGATACATTCCATTTAAGTCACAAACAATCTAGCCAAACTAACACATAAACATTTGTACTGTTCACGTCTTTTATTGAGTACTGAGCAAACATTTACAGGTCAGGGAAAAAGATAAGTGAAATTCTGTGTTAAAGACTTCTCCAAGAGCTAATTGGCAAAAGATGTTTTATCAAAGGAGATGATATTGGACGTATGGGCTCAACTCATACTTTGCCCATTAAATAAGGGCACACAAAGTCTGGTTAACGACAATTCTGTTCTTCTCAAGAAAATTGTTCAGTGATAACCAAGACCTCAGAAAACCTGTTATTGAGACATATAAAGTTGTAAAAGGCTACAAAAGTATTGCCAAATAAAAACATTAGTGTACATCAATCCAGAGTTACACAAATTGTCTACAAAAGGGGAAAATTCAGGATTGTTGCTAATCCAGGTAAGATTACTTCAAGAACACAATTGTAATCCTGAAAGAGGTGAGAAAGAACAACTAAAGACCTACTGAAGACTCTACGAAGTGCAAAAACCTCTGTTCATTGAATAACATCAGTGGTGTTCATGGAGAGACACCATAAAGAAAGTCACTGCTGTCAAAAAACCCAATTGCCATAGACAACCAGGATGTTACACAACACATATGGGTAAACGTTCTATAGACAGATGAGACGGCAGTGGGACTTTGTAGTACAAACACACAATATTAATGTAGGCAAGATATTTTACAGGAGAATTTAAGGGAAGCAACCCATGACCTCAAGCTGAAGAGATGATGGGTGATACAACAAGGCAATGACCCAAAATACATAAGTAAATCAACTAAAGAGTTTTTGGTATTGCCAAGTCAGAATCCTGAGATTTCTGAGCTAAACCCTATCCAGATGATGTAGCATAATCTGAAGAGGGCCGTGCACACCAGGCATCCCAGAAATACTGAATAATATTCAATATTTGATCTTCTCAAATCCCAAGGCTAATATAGAATTAAACCAACACAGAAAATGATCAGGTCTAGTTTAAGTGTGGTCTTTTTAGAATGATGGCCCTTTAGGAGAGGTTACCACGTATCTCACTTGGTTGTACTGGATCACACTGACAGAATGAGCCCTCCAGAAGGCTGAAAACTGTCCTTCGAAAGCCACAGGTAAATTACTATGTTGACTCTATGAAAGAACCTTGAAACATGACCAGGTACTGACTTATATATTATTTTTGAGCTTGCTGTAATAAAGTACCTTCCTGTACTTGGGTGACCCCCACATAGGAATCTAATTCCTAGATATCCTTCTAGGATATTCCCCAAGGAGGGCAGAAAGAGCTCTGGAGGACATCTACATACTTTATGTGCCTGCTTTTAATAAAAATGCACAATGGTATTCATACCCTTTAAGACTATTAGTGAAAGTGGACATACCCTTTAAGACTATTAGTGAAATTAATGAAATATACAACAAACAAGGAAATGACTGATACATTTACATACATTAATAATAAGCAGTAGTCAATGAAGAACAATTACAGATGTCCTGAATGGCCTCCTGGAAATGACTTCGAGAGGTAATGATGGTGTTAAATTATCTCTTTTTCCGGATTTTCTCACAGAAGTTGGAGACACCGCGGAAAGGTCAATATTAATAGCATTATTAAATTAAATATTTAAGTAGAGAGCTCAAGAGACTGCTTTGCAAAGATCATTACACAGTCATAAATTAGAAATTCAATGAAAATGAACTTCAGATAAAATGTAGAAAAAATATATTCTATCTCCTATCTATCTATCATCTATCTATCTATCTATCTATCTCCTATCTATCTATCTCATATCTATCTATCTATCTATCTATCAATCTCTCTCATATCTCTCTATCATATCTATCTATCTATCTATCTATCATCTTCTTTATCTCTCTCTCTATCTCCTCTCTCTCATCTATCTATCTATCTATCTCTCTCTCATCTCTCTCTCTATCTATCTATCTATCTATCATCTATCTATCTATCTATCTATCTATCTATCTATCAATCTCTCTCATATCTCTCTCTCACTCTCTCTCTCTATCTATCTATCTCCTATCTATCTATCTATCTATCTATCTATCTATCTATCTCATATCTATCTATCTATCTATCTATCAATCTCTCTCATATCTCTCTCTCAATCTATTTATCTATCTATCTATCTATCATCATCTATCTATCTATCTATCTATCTGTCCTGCTACTCTATCTATCTATCTATCTAAAAATCCAAATATAGAGCAGCACCAGAATAAAACCTTACTAGGTCTATGGGTGCAACTTCCAACAGATCAGACACATGATCTCTAGCAAACAAACCAAAAAATGGACAGCACTCTGATATTGAATAAATCTTCACCTTTTTGATTTTCAATATTGGAGTGCTGTCCATTTTTTGGATTATCTATCTATCTATCTATCTATCTATCTATCTATCTATTTATATCATATCTATCTAACTCATGTTTATCTGTCCATTTGCCTGTTTAATATCTATATATTTATCTATATCATCTATCATATGTATTATCTTTGTACCTATTACTGTAATCTATCTATCTATCTATCTATCTATCTATCTATCTATCTATCTATCTATCTATTTATCTATCACCTATCTGTTAAACTATCTAATTCAGCTCCATAATATCTCACATATCTATCTATCTATCTACAGTATTTATCTATCTATTATCTATCTGGGGATGGCAAACTTGGTAATTGTCCCAATTAACTGGGAATCCCAGGAGTAAATGTGAACAATCCAGTATAGTTTTATTGTATGATGATGTTATTTAGGAATCAGACTGAAGTATTATGTGGGAACTACATAATGGATACTGCAATTTTCTTGTCCATACAAGACGGCAATATCTATAAAACTGGCTCTGTACTTACACACAATGTCTGTTCCCAACATTTTAAATGGAATATGTCACTACTTGCCACTGTTTCCTTCACTCCCATACCAAGGGTCACAATGTCTGTGCAGCACTATGGGAACACACAGTTTTAGCATATTGTAGCGCACATTTTAGCTGCTGCACAGATGGAAAATGCAGAAAAGTCTCCATTAACAGTCTTCATTCGTGTCACCTTTACACATATATCATCTAAAAAACATAGCACTTAATAAAGTATTTCAATGTAAAAGTCTATAGTCCAAGAGTCCTGTAGTCACGCATACACACAATAGCTGCGAATTCCATTTGTGTTGAGCAGTTTATAACATATGTTTGCTGTTGTTGTAATTTTCCGGACATATGAAAATCATTGCTGCAATGAGTCAGTAGAGCAGCAGGATCACAAAGGGATGAAATTGCTAGGTTATCAGGATCAGAAGGTCTAACATGCCAGAATCTCCTGTATATACATCTGTATCTCCAATCCGGAACATAAGCTCCGCACATTGCGGAATTCCACAACAAGATTTGTGAATAGGTCAATACATCTGTGACTAATATTCTGCAGGAAAGACTAGGAAATACTCATGTCATGGAATAATGAGTAGTACTAGAGGCAAGGGACTCGATAAATGCTCATGTCATGGAATAATAGGTCATACTAGAGGTGAAGGATCTGACAAACACATACCATGGAATAATGGGTCATACTAGAGACAAAAGACCCAACAAATGTTCATGTCATGGAATAGAAGGTCATACTAGAGGTGAATGACCTGACAAATACTCATGTCATGGAATAATAGGTCATACTAGAGACAAAGGACTCAACAAATGCTCATGTCATGAAATAATGGGTCACACTAGAGGTGAAGGACCTTACAAATACTCATGTGAAGGAATAATAGGCCATACTAGAGGCAAAGGATCCCGACAAATACTCATGTCATGGAATAATGGGTCATACTAGAGACAAAGGACCCAACAAATACTCAATGTCAAGGAATAATAGGACATACTAGAAGAAAAGGATCCCACAAATGCTCATGTCATGGAATAATAGGTAATACTAGAGGCAAAGGACTCAACAAATGCTCATGTCATGGAATAATGGGTCATACTAGAGGTGACGGACCTGACAAATACTCATGTCAAGGAATAATAGGCCATACTAGAAGAAAAGGACCCAACAAATGCTCATGTCATGGAATAATGGGTCATACTGGAGGTGAAGGACCTGGCAAATGCTCATGTCATGGGATAATGGGTCATATTATAGACAAAGGAACAAATGCTCAGATCCAAATCATACCCAACTTCCTTCCACAATGTGGGGAAAGCCATTAACTTAGAAAAAAAAAGTTTTTCATTATTTTATTAACTATATGACCACTATATGCATTAATTTCACCTTTTGGCATCATGCACACATGACTATATGACCATTACCTATATAAAATGTCATCTTACACAAATCTCTTTTTTGACATCTTCTGAAAGAGATACAGCAGGGCACCATAGAGGTCGATAGGTGCCCTATTATGTCTTTGAACAACTCAGAGGTTGTACAGAGCCATAATTTGATGCAAATGAAAAACATCTGTGTAGTAAAATGTATATAATAATGTAATACCAACACTGGCACAGAATAATATTCAGAACAAACAACAACCATTATTGGTAAGCCAAAGTAGACCTTGCTTGCCAAGCATCACAGTCGTGGTTCCAACATCTAATTTCTATAACCATCCATCACAGCTGATATCAATGAATGATAATAGGCTATCCTATATCACATTTCATTCATAAATTACTCCCTTCACAGAATAAATTATGCCAAAATAATAAATTCATCAAAATTAAAAAATGTAAAAAAAAAAATTCATCACATGCTCCTAGTCAATAGTAGTAATATGTCCTACCTCCATAAAGAGCTCTCAAGGACCTTCGCCATGTCAGAGTGATAGTACTTAGTCAATATGAGGATGACCTGTGTAAGAGACAAAGATATTAGTATAGTAAAAATATAAAGAACAAGCAGGGTTGACTATATGAATGTTCATCAGTAAGTTGCATGTCATGTATGTACTATATGGTAAATCAAAGGTCTCCCAAATATACCACCAGAGTAGTAGAGGAAACTCCTGTGGACCCAAGATCTGAGACAAGCACAGGCCCTAATAGTCCAGCAGAAGACAACCCCATCTGGACTTGACTTTGGAGACTATCACTTGTCACTAGGGTCTATTTCTTATGGAATGATCCATAAACAAACCATTCGATATTATCGGTGATGTGCCCACTGGTGAAACTACAAGGTTTGCAGTTGTCACAGCTGTGACCAGACCAAGAAGCCAAAGGAACCCACAGGTCACCCTTTCAACATTAGGGCTGGATAAATTTGTTTGATCCCACTTCTGATTTCCTTTCATGGCAGTCTGTGCATTCAATTTATTACCCCTGCCCTCTGGTGCACAGGAGTGGTCAAAAGGGGTAATGTATCTCATTATAAGATTTTTGATACTGTTATGGAATTGCCTGTTGTGCAATTCCCTAGTGGTTGCTGCTGAAACCAGGAAGGAAGAGAATGACAGAGACAGTGGGATCTAAACTTGATCCAGCCCCTGTCCCTGCCTACTTGCCTCATCTACCCTAGGCGATAGAGGGCAACTGGATGACCATCCCTTCTCTGAATAAGTGATTACACAGAAAAGGACAAGACAAAACAACACAGAAGCAGAGTCAGCAAGCCAAGGGTCAAAACCAGAGAGACAAAGCAGTACCAAATCAAAATCCTAAAGAGTAGTCACAAGGGAAGCCAAAGATCAGAAATACAATACAACAACAAGAGAGCAATTTAGCCAGGACAAGTCACAATAGCCAGCAAACCTCTTATAGGAAGTCCAGAACCTGCCCCAGACCTGCCTCAGACTTGATTGGCAGATAGGCTGTCAATCACACAGGTAAGGCTACGATTAACTATTTGAGGAGCGGAGGGAAACAAAGCTGGGTGTGGTAGGAAATCAATTAAAGAGATGAGAGAATAGAGCAGTATTCAGACAGAGCAACAAGAACCCTAAGCAAGGAATCAAAACTGAACATGCTTCCTGCACTGCAGCGTGCGAGCGGACGGCGGAGAAGTTCGAACGGGTGCGGATGTAACAGATACACAGCCTTCCACTGTCAGATAGGAGAAAATTAACCATAGCATGGCAAAAATAGCAGTTGGTTGCCAGCATATAGTCAATGATGGATTCTGTAGCGCAAAAGGGGACAGGATTATTACAGTGCCTTGCGAAAGTATTCGACCCCCTTGAACTTTTCAACCTTTTGCCACATTTCAGGCTGCAAACAAAGGATATAAAATTTTAATTTGTTGGTGAAGAATCAACAACAAGTGGGACACAATTGTGAAGTGGAACGAAATTTATTGGATATTTTAAACTTTTGTAAAAAATAAAAACTGAAAAGTGGGGCGTGCCAAATTATTCGGCCCCCTTAAGTTAATACTTTATAGCGCCACCTTTTTCTGCGATTACAGCTGCAAGTCTCTTGGGGTATGTCTCTATCAGTTTTGGACATCGAGAGACTGAAATTCTTGCCCATTCTTCCTTGGAAAACAGCTGGAGCTCAGTGAGGTTGGATGGAGAGCATTTGTGAACAGCAGTTTTCAGCTCTTTCCACAGATTCTCGATTGGATTCAGGTCTGGACTTTGACTTGGCCATTCTAACACCTGGATACGTTTATTTGTGAACCATTCCATTGTAGATTTTGCTTTATGTTTGGGATCATTGTCTTGTTGGAAGATAAATCTCCGTCCCAGTCTCAGGTCTTTTGCAGACTCCAACAGGTTTTCTTCCAGAATGGTCCTGTATTTGGCTCCATCCATCTTCCCATCAATTTTAACCGTCTTCCCTGTCCCTGCTGAAGAAAAGCAGGCCCAAACCATGATGCTGCCACCACCATGTTTGACAGTGGGGGTGGTGTGTGAGGGGTGAGGAGCGGTGTTGCTTTTACGCCAAACATTCTGTGGCCAAAAAGTTCGATTTTGGTTTCATCTGACCAAAGCACCTTCTTCCACATGTTTGGTGTGTCTCCCAGGTGGCTTGTGGCAAACTTTAAATGATACTTTTTATGGATATCTTTGAGAAATGGCTTTCTTCTTTCCACTCTTCCATAAAGGCCAGATTTGTGCAGTGTACGACTGATTGTTGTCCTATGGACAGACTCTCCAACCTCAGCTGTAGATCTCTGCAGTTCATCCAGAGTGATCATGGGCCTCTTGGCTGCATCTCTGATCAATCTTCTCCTTGTTTGAGATGAAAGTTTAGAGGGACGGCCGGGTCTTGGTAGATTTGCAGTGGTCTGATACTCCTTCCATTTCAATATGATCGCTTGCACAGTGCTCCTTGGGATGTTTAAAGTTTGGGAAATCTTTTTGTATCCAAATCTGGCTTTAAACTTCTCCACAACAGTATCACGGACCTGCCTGGTGTGTTCCTTGGTCTTCATGATGCTCTCTGCGCTTTAAACAGAACCCTGAGACTATCACAGAGCAGGTGCATTTATACGGAGACTTGATTACACACAGGTGGATTATATTTATCATCATCAGTCATTTAGGACAACATTGGATCATTCAGAGATCCTCACTGAACTTCTGGAGTGAGTTTGCTGCACTGAAAGTAAAGGGGCCGAATAATATTGTACGCCCCACTTTTGAGTTTTTTATTTTTTACAAAAGTTTAACATAACCAATAAATTTCGTTCCACTTCGCAATTGTGTCCCACTTGTTGTTGATTCTTCACCAAAAAATTAAAATTTTATATCTTTATGTTTGAAGCCTGACATGTGGCAAAAGGTTGAAAAGTTCAAGGGGGCCGAATACTTTCGCAAGGCACTGTAAGTCGGACTCGGCGCAGGCAAAGAAAGAAAGGGAAATGTATGTGCTGCCAACAGTTACGGATGGGAGACAGTTTATAGGGCTAAGCTTGTGAGCCCTTACTTACAACCCTGGATATGTCCTATGTGTACAATGATAACAATCAGACTACAATGTTATTATAATTGACTGTGTACATGTCCTGCATAGATGAAGGGTGGACCTCAGCATAAATTCCTCTGGGACAGAACTTACTGTATATTCAAGCAGAAAAATTTGCTATGAAAATTGCCAAGTGGCCGTGATATTGTGCTGATGTGAACAACACTGCAATATAACTAAATGCTTGTTATATAATCCTGACCCCGAGAGCAATTACCGGGGATAAGGTTTTTATCCTGGTGTCAACATTCTGTCATTCGGTTTTGACCCGTATGCAAAAAATTTCCGTGATGCTATAAAAGTACGGTATCTGTAGCTGTCAATAGTTACAAAGCTATGAGGGGGTCAGCGACCCTTACATAAACTCAGTGGAAAAATAAGAATAAAATGAAACTGGAAAGATTGTGGTCTAGTGTTTGATCTCAAAGAGAGAATGTATTCTTCCAGTTATTACTATTATCCTAATCTAAAGAGTAAGAAAATATATCTACTCTATATACTGTATGTGTGCCAGGAGGTCTCGCTTTTGTCTACCCCTCCTTCTTCCTAACCTCTGGCAGAAGGAACCTTCTCATGTAACCTGGTCAACAATGGACGCCAAGCTAGTTTTAACCCTAACCATCAGACAAAACTGGTGGAGACTAGACTTTTGTACTTCAAGATTTCTGGAAGAGTTTCTGAGGAGGCTAAAGAGGTTCTCCAGAATTAGGCCCCTTGCACACGACTGTGTGCTAGTTCCGTGTGCTAACACACTGACCCATTCATTTCTGTCGGCCCACGCACACGACCATGTATTACACGATTCCGTGTGTGGACAGACAGGCTGGGATGCAAAACTCAGGACAGGTCCTATTCCTGTCCGGTTTTGTGGCCGTGCTTCCGCGGCCCCTATTCATTGAAAGAATGGGGCCCGTGGAAGCACGGCTGGTGCACAGGCAGCACACAGATGACGGCAGCCTGCACACAGTGTGCAACGGGCCTTACAACACTTACAGTCTATACTTTGGGTAGGTCATCAGTATTTGGCCAGTGATGGTTTGACCTCAGATGATCAATGCAATGAAGGGATTTGAAGGTCACATCAAATATTGATGAGATTTGGATTTCTCTTTTGATCATTCACTTCATTTTGATAATTAACAAAAATAAACTATTAACCCTTCAATTTTTGAAAACTTTTGCACACTACTGTACTTTAAAGGGACTCCTTTCTTTTAGAAACAGCACCACAGCCATCCACAGGTTGTATCTGATATTACAACTCAGCTCCAATGAACTTATTGGCAATACCAAACTCAACCTGTGGACAGATGTGGCGCTGTTTTTGGAAGAAGGGAGCCATGTTTTTCATCCCCTTAATACAAGTTAAATAAGACAATAAAGCACAGGATTTCAGATGTCCTCTAGTTGCCATTCATCATCCCTCTGTGAGGAACACACTATTAATACAAGTTTTGCGTTGTCTTTGAGCTTTCGCCTATTGTTCTGCCCTATTTTCTAGTATAGATATTCTATAAATAACTCAAGGATTAGAGATTCAAAAAACCAAGTATTCCTATTGTTGTGCTTTTCAAAAATGGGGCATGTGTCTCCTAACAAAGAATTTAAATGTAAATATACATTATGAATGGCTAGTTCTATACGTCATTCTGACATTACTATAGTTCTGCCGAGATCAGTATAAACCGAAAATGGTCTGCCAAGGTAAAAAAAAAAAAATAAAAAAATCTAGGGTCACTAGATGCCCTCACCCCACAATGCTATAGGAAGAACCTAGTTTGGGCCTATCATCTATTCTTTTGCCCGAAGATGACAAGCGGTAAAGGTGTCCGCTTGTTCACTATGGGTTAACCACACCCTACAAAAAGCTACGATAGCATTGTAGCTTCTGTATACAATGGTGGCCACGATGTTGTGATGGTTATGTTTTTTTTTTTCAGAGATCCAAATGGTCACCAGTGGATCCCACTGAGTTTCATGGGGCACACCATGGTACCATCTGGATTTGTGAATTTTGGTCACCATTTTTACCGTCAAAAGTACCATATGGCTTCATGGAAACAGGATAGATTTAAGTATTAAATAATGAAAAGGTATTCCGATTTGGGTATTTGTGCTATAAATGTCTAATAGATACATTTGTTTCAAGAATGGAGGTCCCCTAACCCCCATTTTGTGGGCATAGTGAAAGGATAGTTGGCCACACATGGGAAGTCTCCATTCACTTGTGTGGGAGTTCTCAAAATAGCCAAGCAGAGGATGCCAGTTTTTGAGATAGATGTGGGTCCCAGAGGTAGGACCCATATCTGTTGGGCATTTATAGCATATGTCCAGATAGGAATAGTCCACTAATGTGCCAGAGGAGAACCTAAGATAAAAATTGCTCTCTCTCAAAAACAGTGTCCATCATTTCTGCAATTCAGATCTCTTGACTTGAAGGGGCTGAACTACTATATCCCATACAACTGGTAGACAGATGTGGTGCAGATTTTGGAAGAAGTCAGCCATGTTTTTCGAATCTTCCAGCTCTTTTTGTATAGAATTGTTTATGTGTGTACATTATTAAAGAAAATTAAATGGAGTTGACACAGTTAATTTAAGTAACAGAGCGGTGAAGAACTGGCTTTGTCTTCTCTTGACAGCCAACTCAGGACTAGAGAAGAATATAAAACAACAGAAAGTCTCTCCAGGATATATATCAAAGTCAAACTCAGGATCATCTAGACAGAAAAGCTTCCGATGTTTGCTATTATGATTATGGAAATGATAATCCTCCATCAGAACAAGGAGAAACCTTTGGAAATAAAGCACAGTCTATTAAAAAGCCCATCACCAGCAGAATGCAACCACAGACACATCTCCACGCCATGTTCAGAAGTGAGGGGACTCCATAGGAAAAATTGGGTCTCACATTATTGTGTTGGGTTATACCACCTAAGATAGATAGATGTTTGTTTCCATGATCCTTGGTACAATTCCTTCTTGTCCACTGACAACTAAAGAGTTTTCCGACGATGATATATTGTTGTCTTGCCCTTAGGAAAGATCATCAATATATGACCATGGGGCTCCGACACTCAGGACCATCACAGATCAGCTAGTTGAAGAGGCCACAGCTAGCTGAAGCAGCTTTTTTACTGAATACCAAGCACAGTGCCATACATAGGTCAGGATAGATCAAGGATAGGTCAACAATATGTAAGTCCCTGAACCCCCTTGCACCTAATTCCGAAACGGGGGTCTGCGGATCTGCTGTCCTGTCTTGTGCTATGGCTGTTGTGAATGGAGAGGTGGCCGCGCATTCGCATACAGAAGTTCCAAATGGAGCCAAACACATTCATCACCCAATTGGAAAGGGAAATGGGACCAACCAAGGCTGAGCCCTCTTTTTCAAAGGGCATCATAACAGTCCCTTAGGCACCTCTATGGTGTGTACGCCCTTAAATGTATGACATATACTAGAATAATAAACAAGAATTGGAGTCAGTAAAATTAGATGCATCGGCCATTGCTGCCTAATCCACGTATGTGATTAAATTGTCTATTTGTGGCCGGGAATACGGAGACATTAGCATATAAATAGATTTACAATTTAAAATGATGTGCTCCATTCTTCTTGTCTTTTAAGAAATAGAGATAACCGTTCCCGAATCTGCAAACTAGAGCGTTTGGATAAATATACAGCCACTAATCAAAGGGAACTTTATTATTCCGATCCAATGTGTTTGCATGCATTGAAATATGAAATTAGCTCTTGTTTGCCCTGGAAGACTGCAGACAGCCTTGAATGATGTGGTCGCATTTCTTTGTTCTCCAAAGTTGCGATGGTTTTCGAAGCAAATGTCACAACATTTGGAAAGTTCAAAGAGAGACAGCAATTATGTAGGTCTACGATGGGAAGAGGGCAGAGAGTATAGCCTATTATTAGTGGTAATAATGTGCAATCCACTTGGTTGTGCAAGTTTTACCAGAGCTGTGAACCAAGCAGTGGTTTGTAGAGTGAAACCTCTGAGACGACCACCAAAAATTGCAGTAAAAATGGTCCTCTGAATGGTCATGGGAAAAGTAGCTACAATAAGGGCACATCTTCTACTTATAATGAGTGCTCATTGATGACATTTCTATCTTTATAAAAGACTAGCAGAAGGACCTGGCTTTGCACGGGTATATTTCATTTTTTGTTTATGTAGTGGTCCCAAAAGAATGGGTTGGTTGCTATGGAAACTTGCTGTAAAGCTGTGTCTATGTAAAGACTGAAGAACCTGCGAGTTTTCATTGGTCCATAAGCGTCATGTGATCATGTGTGTCTCAGTTTGGATATCAGTGAAAAACCTGCAATCGGTTGTTATGGAAAAACTGGAGTAAAGCTGTGTGTATGTGACCTTGTGTAACAGTGTCATGCACAGTGCCCTGTCCCTTTAAAGCTGAAACTACAGTAGTGAAGAAAAATGGTTGGGTTGTTATGGAAACCTAGAGTAAAACTGTGTGCATGTGGAGACTAAGCGCCTGTGAGCTTCTATTGGCTGATAAGGGACATGTGACTATGTGTATGGCAGTTGGAATATGAGTGAAAGACTTGCAGGCTTGTATTGGCTAATGCAGGTCATTTTTGGGGAATACTGTATCTCAGGAACGGTACATTCTTGAGAGCTGAGACCTGGTCTAAAACCTTCCTGGACATCTGATGTACCTGTGTGCCAAATTTGGTGAGGATCGGTCCAGTCGTTTGATCACGCATAAAGAACACACACAGACAGACAGAAACTCATATATATATAGATATATATATAGATATATCTATATATATATGAGATGCCATATCAAATAAAAAAGTGTTTGCCTATTTTCTGGCATAGTTGGGGAAATTGTCAGGAACGAATGTTCATAGTAGCACTCAACAAGGAGTCTCTACTCTTCACTGAGAAAACCACCCTGGTCTGATGTATCCTCAGTTACCTTCTATACTATGCATTTGACCCTCATCTTTGAGAAGACCATTATGGGCAGCAAAGTGGCCCAGTCATTAACACTATTGCGTTGAAGCGTTAGGGACCTGGGTGAAAATCCAATGAAAGTCAACATCAGTTTGTATATATTTCCATATGGTTCTACTGTTTCCTACTAAACTCCAAAAACATATAGATACCTTCCTATAAAATTGGCCCTAGTGTATGTATTTATGTATTTCGTTACTTGTTTTCCTATACTTTTGGGGACATGTTTGTCTGAATATGTGGGCACAAAAATGAGGTCCCCACAAAAGTGACAATGCTGGTCTATGGAAGTGACCTTCTTAATATACACAGCATCAAAATCTAGCTTGACCTCACAAGTCACTATGGTCCGAAAGTGTGTGTATGTGTATACATGTTTGAGACTGGGAACTTATAATGTGAGCCCTATGGTTTCAATTGGATTCATGAAGTTTGATGGCCAATAATTCAGGTCAACATCTCGTGTGCTCCTCATGGGTGGCTGTAAAAACTTGCCCACTGCTCTTCTGCCCCCCAAGCCAAATGATAAAAATACATTTTTCCACTTCTTAGAAACACGGCGATTTTTTCCTAAATTTTGTGCCCAGTCTTCTAGGCTCCAATATTTAATATGATAGACATCTGACTCCTGTTATCATAAATAGGAACATTACAGCAAAGCTCCCGTGAAGAACACAGGAGCCGATGAGACGGAGTATGCTGTTTTGTGAATATTTGATCATTCTCCTAAAAACGTTAGCCTGCTATGTCTAGAAAGTCCTAGGAGTAGCTATATTGAAGAATAAAACTAAATCTAAATTTGCATAATAACATGATAAACTAAGTTTTGCATATATGTAAATTTGCATAATAAACATAATAAATTCATACAATAAAATGTACAAAATAAAAAAGGGCAATTAAAAATACTACAACAGAAAAATATAAAAAAATACAGCAGAAAAAAAAATGAAACAACAATACAACAAAAATGACAAAGTAAAACAATAAAAATTGATTCACTAAAGTAGTAAAAATTTAAAATTATAAAAAACAAAATTATAATATAAATAAAAATATAAATAAAAAAAGATAAAATAGAAAAAGATAATTATACAGTTTATAAAAAATTGATAAAGTATAAAACAGAAAAAAGTTAAAAATAATACAACCAAAAAAACCGGTAAAATAATAATACAATGAGTCGACAAACTACGACGATACAAAAAGTAATAACAAAGTAATAAAAGTAAAAAGAGAAATATCACAAAATAATAAAATGGAAGAAAAAAACTGAACAATGTCTCTTGTCCCATGTGTTATTGTCATTGAACTTTCGTCTAAAAAAAAAAAAAAAAATATATATATAGTACTCCAGCATCTAGCTCCCTCTGGATTGACGTTACCTTCTCACCATAGAGCTGGAAGTGTCATGTGTTTTCCACATTAGTGGGTGATCTGTAGAGAGTTGATGCTTGTTTGCAGCATGTTTTGTGGTTGACTGAGAGGTTAAGAGCAGAGTTGGTAGCAGCAGAGCTGCAGACAGGAAGAGGCACTTGTTACACAGATGTTTATCCTCATCCATGCTCATAGGATTATTTCTAGGAGCCATTTATTTATGCGACATGTACGAGAGATTATTTTCTTAACTTTACGTGTTACAAGGACTGCTACTGAATATGACTGAAAATAAACCATGGTACAGGGTGTACCAAAAGACCTAATTTTATCTATAGTTTTCAAGATGGCGGGTTTCATGATGTTACAGGGATATGGTCATAGAAAACCCATCAGTCAATGAGTTGATAACTTTGCTGGATATCTATTTATCTTATTATCTATCTAATTATTTATATATCTCGTATGTATCAATCTAATTTTTTATCTATGCACCTATCTATTTTCTATCAAATTATCTATCTTTCTATCTATCCATCTAATTATCTATCTTCCTATCTCTCTATCCATCCATCCATCCATCTCTATCTCTCTCTATTTATATATCCATATATCTCTCTATCCAGCTATCTTTTTATCTTTCATCTATCTTTTTATCTATCCATCTATCTATCTATCCATCCATCATCTATCTTTTTATCTATCCATCTATCTATCTATCTATCTATCTATCCATCCATCTTTTTATCTATCCATCTATAGCATCTAACTTTTAAATGATGTTTTGTATACAATTTTAGTTCATGCTGAAATACAGCTCATGACAAATGGCAACAAGTGGATGTATTATAGAATGGGGGTCACAATGTCATAAGATATTTCTTATCCTATCTGGTCATTATTTTGGAGAATATTTGAAGGAGATCATTAAAAAGTGAAATGTTTCCATCGTGCCTTGAGGATGAGCGATGTGCCAGTCACTGAATGCCAGGAAAACTTTTCACATTACAAAGAAAGTTCTCTAACTTTAAGAAACTGCAGGTTTGGTAATTGGATGTAGGAGACAAACGAAAGGAACAACAGAACCTGTCAGCTAAATGCAGGATGAGGTTCTAGAATACTATATATATATATATATATATATATATATATATATATATATATATACTGTACACACACACACACACTATATATATATATATATATAGCTAAAGGTTTGGTGAGTTTGCTCTCTTCACATCTGCTAAGCACATCCATATAGTATTTGGACAGTGTTTTCATTTCAATGGGCATCATGCTCAATTTCCCCAGTAGTGACACCCAAGGTAAATAGGGCACTTGCACTGAATTCCCTGCAGGTTACAGCTGATGACTGAAGGTCCAGAAGAAGAACATCCCTTGGTTAGTTTATCATTGGTTAACCCGTCTAACAACTAACTATTGTATGCATCCATTTACATAGCTTACATTTGGGTGATGGTGATGATTATATTATGCTTTCTTACATAGCACCATCATATTCTGCAGCGCTTTACAGATATTGACAGACATTATTATTGTTAGTATTATTAGTACACAGAAAGTATGTTTATATATATCACTGCTAAGAAATTAACCAGTCACATATCTGTATAGCTGAAGTAGACAGACAGCTATGATGAGATAAAAGATAGATAGGCAGACAGATAGATTGATAGTTACGCATGTGATAAATAGATAAGTGATAGATATGAGATAAATAGATAGCTACATGCCAGATCGATAGATGAGATATATCATAGATAGCTAGGTATGAGATACATGATAGATAGATATGAGATGATAGATATGAAATATATCATAGATAGATCGATCTGAGATATATCATAGATAGATGGAAGATAGATAGATAGATAGATAGATAGATAGATATGAGATACATGATAGATAGATAGATAGATAGATAGATAGATAGATAGATAGAAAGATAGAACCTAGGTAATAGATGGATGGATAAACATGAAATAGATAGCTAGATACATAGTCCAAAAAAAAAAAACAGCACCAGCAATAATATGGGTACCTGCCCAGGGATGCACCCAGGTCCAGATATAAAAGCCTTGCTTGTATTTGGGGAATAAACCCGCAGTTTTTTCACTGAATTCTCTGGAGTGGCGCCTAATTTTTGTCTTTTTAGTTAAATAGATAGATAGATAGATATGACATAGATGATAGGTGTAAGATAAATGGCAAATAGATATGAGATAGATAGAGCCAATCAGATGTAACATTACAGCAACCATATAAAGTGGGCCAATACGTGGTCTGGGCTCCAATAAATTGCTCCATCATTTGAAGATACTGGCGGAGGACTTTTTTCTAGATCGATAGATGAGAAAGATACAGAGACAATGGGGAGAATTCATCAAGACCGGTGTATTGTATGCCCATCTTCATCTCCCCTGGCCCTTCATCTCCACTGGGTGTCCACACACCTCAGCTCCTTGCTGTTATAGATTTCTGCCATTATTGATAATAAACTTGGTGCCACTGGCCCATGTTTCCCCCACTTTGAGAAATGTAGCGAGGGTAATAATCATTTAAGTCGCAAGCGGCTTTGAAAAGTCACAAACTATTTCCCCCCAAAAAGTAATTCCCCCAATTATTAATTAATAATTAATTCCCTGATTATTTGTTAAGAAATGTAACTCTCCTACGTATGCATTTTAATCTTCACATTCGCACTTGTTATATTTCAGTGTATTATTATTATTATTTTTCTTGTTTTTTTTTTCTTGCAAAGTTTGCATTGTCAACCTGTCGCTGGGAACAATAGGACTGAAATAAATTAGCAAAAGTTTTTAGAACTGGTTGTCATTGTAACCAGGACTGTTATTTCTGGAACGCGGCGTCCTGTCACTTCAGTTCTTTTTCGTGCTTTGTGTGCCATATGGACTATTTTGTGTAAATACATAAAACAACATCAAATGCAATAAACTTTCTTTCCATTTTTTGTTAGAAATTGTCTCACCTCATCACAACACAGCATTTCATTTGACCAAAGGTAGAAATTGTAAGGGCTTTCCCAATTTATAACCCCTATTCTTATGAGGTTAAGGTGCCCATACGCATGAGATCAACGTCACCCGCACCCACTGATTTTGGCAGGGTCAGCTCATGTGTATGGTGGTGTTCTGAATCTCTTGCAACAGGTGATGTTGGGGGAATGAAGAAATAGGTATGTTTAATATTATATGCCCAATCTTTTTGGTGTTAGGTTAGATAAACTGCCATAGAGGTGTCTGGCATGTGGTTAATCTCTTCGCCCTAATCAGAATACATGCATGCTTAGCCAAGCTAAGCATGCATTTGTTTAGGGGTAAGGCGGGACAGTTGTCAATCTAGCAAACATTTAGCTAAAAGCTATTTAAGGTACATGGCCACTTTCAATAATAAATGACCATAAGGCTTAGTGTTAGAGCACTTGTCTGTTTTACGTTACTTGGTTACTTTTAACAAACCTTATACAACTCAATAGTACAGGTAGATAAAACGTTTTGTAACAGGTCTTTTCAGTGGAAAATACTTCTTTTTCTACTTATCACCCCTTCTGATCACTCTCCTAAATAGTTTACTCACTTTGAATTCTCTGCAAAATCTGTCTTGGAACACAAGACAGACTATTAGCACACAGAGGGATCCTATTGCATGCTGCTCATAGAAGTCTATACAGAGGAGGGAAGAGGGGCCAAGTGAAAGGGAGGCAGAGACATAATGAAACATGGTACTGCAGCTAACATTAAAGTTTTCATCTCATCCCAAGTGCTTTATTTACATCAATACTGTTAAGCACAGTTCTGTCACCAGAAAACAGCATATTACCAGCTCTGCAGATAGGATATGGGCACTTGAATCATACAGCGTTTTCCCCTTGTGATCATTGTTTTTGTCAATATGCAAATTAACTCTATGGAGCAACAAGGGTGTTACCATTGCTCCAAAGAGGTAAGCAGTAACGTCCTTGTTGCTACCAAAATGGCAATATCTCAGCAACAGAGGCAGCGATTCACAAGGAGAAAACATCATTCGATCCAGATTCCCCGAATCCATCTGTCTACGGGGCTGGGTTAATATGTTGGGCTCTGGTGACAGACTCCCATTAAGGAGCAAAATCTCCTGTTTTTTTAATGTGCCGTCTATGGCAGAACAGCTAGCCTCCATCCACTAACTCAGGGACAGGGCTAGGAATAGGGCCGATAGAAGGGAAAGTTGCCCAAAAAAGCAGAATACAAGTCATATAATGGCTAGAAATAGTTGTATTGTACCCGCAAATGCCGACAAGCTACCTCAAGTCATCAGTTCGGATTAAAGACTTCATCTTATCAGTGAGAACACCCTCAAAATAATTTCCCCGCAGCGGCTGCTATGGACAGGGATTGTCCTAATGCAAAATACCCCTTGAACTCTAAGTCTACAGTCTGCAAATCTTGAGAGCTATAATACATAAGATGAATTCTGTTAGACATCATAAATCTCATCCTGTTGTTTTTTTTTGCAGACGAGTTCCTGCCTCCAGCTGCATGCTGAGACTTCTAGTTCTATAATTTACTGGAAGCCCCATGATGCCCAGACATGCTGCACAGACCTCTTATGTATAAGTCCTCAAGTCCTATTCTTGAATGTAAACACTTTTTTAACCTCGGCTTTGAATAATATATCATTTTCTAGATAAGGAGAAGACAAAGAAAAAAACAAAAACAACAAACAACAAAGACATAAAATCTTAGATTCTATTTGATAATATAATAAGTGTTCCCAACAGTACAAGACATGTCAGTATCACACAAGTTTATATCACAGTGTTGCGCGCTGTCTGCTCTCTAAAATAATGACTCCGGGACCAATACGTCTCATGCATACAGAGGCTGCAGAGCGGACTTGGCCATTCTGCTGTTTGGGGTTGTTCTACTTGATAAATGGCTCACTGAGACAAGATAATGTAGCAGGTTTAGCCGCAATTGCTCAAGTACATGACAAACTCAGCTGTGCTGCATCTGCTACAGTCAGCTCTGCTGCATCTGTACGTACATTTGAGTCATTTTTGCTACAGACAAGTCCACGGGATAACTTGTGAGTCTAAGCAATAAAGTAGCAGTGTTATAGTGAATGGTATATGTCTCGGGGTCAGGATATGATGAGCTAGACGCTGCCCTTCTTTTCTGTTTGATGATTTATCGAAATGTTCTTCCCAGTTTCTATAACAACTGGACTTCCAGAGTAGAGTATCTATTCTTCAGGCGTCAAGCTGGAAATATAAATGATCTTGCTATGATACAAAATGACATTGATCCCTCCGGATAGTGAGTAACAACTGTGGTGGTAACAGCTCGGCCCACCCATAGAGAATCATACATTTGTCTCACACATATCAATATTACTTTACTGACAATGTCAAACTCAAAAAGGCTATTTTACAAATTGGCTGAATTATTTAGAAAGTGCTGAAAAATTTCTCCCTGTATCCTTAAGGAAGTCGCAGATCTATATTTCTGACTGTGAAATCCAAATCCCCTACATAAACAGTTAAAATAGAATAGAATAGAATAGAATAAAATAGAATAGAATAGAAAACAATAGAATAGAAAACAATAGAAACAATAACATGCCCCAACCACTAGAGGGAGCTCACTGGTGATACACTGAACTCAATAATAAAACAGTATGCTGTAAGCTCCTAAACTCCCTCTAGAGGGAGCTAAAGCCCCCAGAACTGTATCAATTATTTCAGGGTCAAGGTGGAGGATTTGGATATCAGGAAATTGAAGCTTTGACCATCATTGAGATATACTGAGAAAATACAACGGAGCAGATTTATTAAGACTGGGGTTCTGTATGCCAGCCCTAGTGATGTCCCCGACTGTGCCTGGATTATAAAGAGGGTCCAGCCACTCCCCTGACCCAAACTGGAAATCTATACCAGTCAGGAACAGGCGTAGTTTTCCCATATAATTCACTCCAGTTTCTTGGCATGAGTTATAATAAATCTAATAGGACGAGGTCTCTGCCCCGGCCGATGTTGTTCCCCGCCCTGCTCCACCCAATGGCGAGTAGGGCTCAGATAGAGGGAAGTGGCACATCTTTGGCGCAGAAAAGGGCCCTGCACCAAGATGCACCACAACTATACCCAACTATTCTGGCTGGAGGGAAAAGTAAATTCCCCCCATTGTGTTACAAGGTAGACATTCTCTTTAAGGCTGTATATCAGGTCCATGTTCCCCTAAATACTGCACAGCAAATATAGTTAAGATGGATCATACGGTCCATTTGGCATTGCCTCAATGCTGGGTGGATAAAGACAAGGCTGAAATAGGTGTAGATCCCAGAGGACCTGCATCTATGAGACATTTATGACATATCCTATTCGTCAGATAGGGACCTTATGAAGAATCTACAGTATACTGTGGACACCAATCATAATGTCATTTATTTAGCTATGTCCCATAATGTGCGAGAATGGCTACCAGAGTCCTAGGGGGAGTTCTAACATGAGTATAACATCTGCATCCCCTATAGTTACAACATTTATGAACGTCACTGGACTCACAACAAAGAATGGGCAAATTGTTAGCACACAACATGTCAGTTCTCATCTCAGTCTGCGTTATGAGCCAGATTTTTAGCTGAAGGATTAGCAGTTGTGACCTTCAACCAGAAGTACCTTACATGTGCCATAGACTAAAGCAAAGGGGACCAGGCATGATGGAAGGAAAAATAAAGGTGGCCCTACACAATAGGAACATTTCACTAGGTTAGCATTTGATACACCATTTTAGTCCAAATATGTGACACATTTATTAAAGGGCTTATCCAGCTCCAAAAGGATTTTTCCTACTGGTGACCTATCCACTGGATAGGTCACTATCACCAGCAGCCAGACCCTGCGCAGATCAGCTGTTCCAGAAACCTCCTGGTGCTGGACGTTACAGCAGTGGACGGAGAGCGCGTGTACCTTCTCCTATTTAAGTAATAGGATTAACCGATGCTGCACTTTCCCAGAACCACCACTGTACTGTGGATGGGAGCAGTGCCTCTCCTATTACACTATGCGGGCTCCCATTCCACTGCTGTAACATCTGGTGCCTGGAGGCTGCCAGGACAGCTGATCAGTGGCGGGTCCAGGTACCACATAGGAACCTCTGTGGACTTTCTGTGAAAAGCGCTGCGGGAAAAACCGTGATGCGTTTCCGCCACGGTTTTTCCCGTTACACTTTTTCGCTGTGGCCCGCTACGTGGGGCCTTAGCCTAAGAGTTATAAGCCTTACATCTTTCCCTGTCCATACCGCAGAAAATTAAATCTACTCCAGCCATGAGTGTGCATGTATATATGGAGAAATAGCTGTCGGATACTGAACCTGTTTGCCCAGCATATGTTTTGCTTATGATATGGATTTTTTTCTTTGTCGCCTTTTATCTTGATTTTTTTCACCGCTGATGTTAAAATTATAAATGTTCCTGGAGTGTGAAATTGTCCATTGTTTAGCTGCGGTCTTCGCATGATCTGAATAATACCGCTCCCTCACTACTCAGATAATTATCCCATCAGGTAACATTTTATTTAATCTAGGACACCTAATGGAACCAGGCAATTATAGGCGCAATGCTGGAAATTTCCACAAGAGCAGTAAATGTTCTTCTCGGAGTTTGTGACATTAAGTCATTTATGGAGCGTCCTTGTACAATTTGTTCTGTCTGTCACTGCGTATGGGAAATGCATTCTGATGGCGCTAAGATTGTAAAATGGAAGATACGTCCACCTCCGTCGATGCACTCCAGCCCTCCATTATAATAAAAGTTTGCCAAATGTTCCTTGCTAAAGTAAACTTCAGTGGAACACAGTTTCCCTACTTATGTATTTATTAAAGCATTAGAGAAACATGGCTCCTTTCATCCAAAAACAGTGTTATACCTATCCATGGGTTGTGGCACTACTGCAGCTCAGCTCCATTGAAGAGACCGAGATGCAGTACCACACACAACCTGTGGACAGCTGTGGCGCTATTTCTAGAAGAAAGCAGCAATGTGGTTCTGATCCTTGACAGCCCATTTAAAGGGATATCGTAGTAATATCAAGTTATCACCTGTCCACTGGTATATCGGTGAGGAACTGACAGCCATCAGACCACCACCAATTGACAGAATGGAGGTCCCATGTCCTTCATTGGATCAAGCACTAAGACTGCAGACAGGAGGAGATAAATGGAGCTACAGAGACACAGGTGGATACTGCTGTGCTCAGTTCCTCTTCAGCAGTCCAATAGACGAGAACAAAGGGGCAATGGACATGTGCGACCACTACTTCATTAGATTCCTCCTGGTCGGGGTCCTGCTGCTAGGGAAGACATGGGATGCTTTTCTGGCAAACAAGGACGACCATAGTTGTTTGGACCCCCAACAGTTTAGCAACTATTACCTCTGCATGGATAGGTGATCCAGTGGGTAGGTGATGACGAGTTGGAGCCACTTTAGGGTGAGGTCACACCTTGCAAAAAAGCTACTTTTTTGGCAGATTTTGGTGCAGTATTTTGAGCTAGTGCAAGAGTGTCCTCAAAAGAATTGCAAAATATAAAAGGAATTACTTAGGGCCTGTTCAGACAGTAGAAATTGAAACGGAACTAAGGAATCCTCCTCATCTTCCAGCCATCTGGGTCACCAGGGCGGGAAGTCGAAGCAGAACCTTGGATTTCCACCATAGCATTCACTTGCCGATCAGCCCCATATGAATGGATTGCCTCACGTCGGTCGATCATTTTTCAGTGTACTGCTTTGAACTCTGCCACCCTCTGAAAAAATGGGATGCAAATTTAGGCTGGAATGTGCCTCAAATTCTGCTGTGTAAACTTAACCTTATACTTCTCCCTTCTGCTAAATCCGCTCCTGGATTTGGCCCAAAAAAAGAAACATCAAAATCTGCAACCCAAAAAATGCAGCTTTTCAGCAACATGTGGCCTCAGCCTTAGAGAGTCCTACAGACCACCTAATTTAGATATAGGTGGTGTATAGGTGGCAGTGCTGTCTCACCTGGGTGCTGGGGTTTGAGTGGACCCAAACTTTTTATTGATCGGAACTATTCCATAAATCTATTCCATAAGTAGTATGTGTCAGACTCTGTAAATGTATCTCAGGGCATGGAAACTAAACATGATGGAAGACAAAATGACTTTGCATAATTTACTTCTCCAATAATTAGAAAAAATCAATTATTTTTCATTTTGTTTGCACAGCTGTGTAGTAATAACTCAGAGCAAACTCATTTGTATTCTTCACTTATGCGTTACCAATCTAACTAAAAATATGGGATCCTGCTTATAAACATATACATTATATATAGTTTGACATGAAAATCTTTAGTCTATTTTCTCATCTACTCCTCCCACATGTATGTCAGTAGTTACCCATTCTATACAATATTAGACAATCAAAATAGTCAAAATAGTCCTGTGGCAGAAAAATGACCACAATCTCTGAGCTACTTATAAGTGATGGAAGCACAGATAGTACTGCCTCCCTGTCTCTCTCAGTAAATGACATGGTCTGAAACATCATTTAGATATGGCTAATGTTTGCAAGAAGAACTATTACTGAAAATAAGAGAAGGAAAAATAATTAGAAAAAGCAGAATATATAGAAGAACGGGATGGAAGAGAAGAGAGAAAAGTAGAATGAGGAAGAAGAGAGAGAAGAAGGGGGGAAGAAGAGGTACAGGAAGAGCAAGAAGAAGACAATGAGTAGGAAAAAAAGGTAAAAGAGAAGACATAAATGGATGAAATGTAGGAAAATGAGGAAGGGCCAAAGGAGGAAGAAGAGAAGGAGGAACAAAATAAAGGGTAAGTAGGTAAGAAGAGGAAGAAAAAAGGAGAAGGAGGAAGAATAAAGGAAGAACAGGTACAAGAAAAGGAATGAGGAGAGGAAGAAAGAAGAAAACAGTAGAAGGGGTAAAAGTTTTTCAGGAAGAAGTATGAGAGGAAGAACAGGAAAAGCAAGAGGAAGATACAAAAAGGGAAGAGGAGGAGAAGAAGAAGACAAACTGGTGGAGGAAGAAGAAGAGCAGAAAAGAAGATAGAGAGAAAGCACAAGGTGAAGAAGCAGAGAAAGAAGAAGAGTGAGAGGAGGGAGAATGGTAAACAGAAGGGATAAAAAGGTCGGAGGAGGAGAAGGAGAAGAAGAGTGGTAAAAGGAAGAAGAGAAGGATAAATAACAATAGAAGAGACAAAGGACAAAGAAGAAGGGGAAGAAGAAACGTGAGAGGAGGAAAAAGAAGGGGAAGAAGAGGAAAGGAAGTAAAAATAGAGAAACAAGGAAGAAGGATAAGGGAAGAAAAATTGATCAATAGAACCAAGGGGAAAAGAAGAGGAAGAACATGATAGAGAGATACTGAAATTCTTTTACATTTACAAAATTGCTTGAAAAACCAGTTTACAATGTATTTTATGAATGTAGTTTAATGAACATAAATTATAACCTGAATTATAGAAATAAATATGTTCTCATTAAACCTCTCCTAAGGTATAGGAAGGGGTAAGTGACTGCCTGGAGAACACTTATGAATGAAACCATTTCTATAATGAGTCGTGAGTCATGCCCTTGTATATGGTTTACACAGTGAAGTCAACTCAGCCTAAGAACAGCACTTGAATGCAGTATCCCGGCGAAAGGCACTTTATTTTTACACCATCTCTATGTGCTGTTTTTCCTCAATGACAATACAGCCACATGAGGCCTAAGTGGAAGTGATTAACGTTACCACATGGAGAAAGCGCTTTCATCTGGAGTGGAGTGGCAATTTTCTCCTCATAAACATGATTGCAGTTGTATAGGAGATTATATGCAGTTACATCATTAATGAGCATGTTCCCGGCTTTTAATAATAGGTATTTTCATGCTGCCTTTTATAAGCAAATGTGTATGAAGAAGCCAGCCGCAGCAACCGATTCATTTGGCCACGGCTGCGAGCGCTGAGAGCTCTTCCTGTCATAGCAGAGTCAATATACACTTTAATAAGATGCAAGAAAAAAAAAATATTAAAATAAAAAGAAAAAACTTTTACACTACACAATACACATTGAAAGCCTTAAAAGTGACTCCACCCAATAACTGAAATGTCAATTTTAGGTAGAGTTGTCTCCCAGAGACGAGATTGGATTGACTCTTACTTTGGCAGCCATATGAGCCAACAGGAAGCAACAGCAAAAAGAGGTCAAATGCTAAGACACTCAGGTAAACAGTGACCAGAAAAGGGAATTTACTAAAAACTGAACTTAAATTAATTCTAGGCCCTTTAAAGTGAACTGTAGTAGGATTTGCAAGTAAAAATCAGAGTAAATCCTGACAGGACTCCTAAAGAGACAGTAAGAGTCCTGATTGCTCCGCCCACACAGGATGATTGACAGCTCTGTATAAAGCAGGTCTAAAGCAAGTAGGGAGATGCTTCTGGGCATAGTGTGATGTCATGGGCATGTGTAGTAGAGTTTCGGAAAGCTGAAAGAGGAGGGAACTGTCCTTCAGCCTGTGGAGGGTGGACCTCAGAGGGAATTAGGGGTGCTAATCGAAGCCCAAACTGCAGATTATACGCCCCTAAAACCCTTCTCAGGTCATTTACATATTTCAAAAACAGTGAATATCTCAGTAACGGAGGCAGATCTGACAGTATCACAAGCCCTACAAGGTACTAGATTTATCTCTATGTCATATTTTGATCTCATAGACTCCTTTTAACCACTTCTGTACCAAGCCAATTTCCCTGGTTCAGGATTGGACACATTTTTGGGTTTTTTTGTACATGCAGTTTTGAGAGTTGAGAGTATTTTTTTTGTTCCGGTTATTCAAATAATTTTTGCATTTTTTTCGGTGACACATAGGGTTTTTTATGATTTTTTTATATACAGGAAAATATATAACAAAAAAGGAGGGGAAAAGAGTCTCTTTTCATATTTTTCACTTTTTTAAAATAGCACTGCTACTGAAAAACTTTTTAAAATAGTTTCCCCTCTCCAATACAGTTATTTTTATATCAATTTGGCTAAACTCAGCACTACTCAACCTACTTAACAGGGCAGAATAGGGCAAAGCTGCAGTACCAGCCACAGCCACAATCATATGGATAGCACTGTGCCTAGATATACAACGTAGGGACCATGCTTCTCCAGCATGTAACATGGACTCTTTGTTCTGCCGATCTGTGGGGTCCTGGTGTTTGGACCCCCATCATTTATACATTGAAATTCCAAATCCCATTGGAAATTGCTGTGTTGATTCCAGGTCTTCTGTCTTAGCCTCCCAATTACTATATGATATTTCCATGTGATGTTTATAAGATCGGTGTCCCTTTCTTTAGCACAGGGGCCATAGAGCTCCCAGGGCCCAGGTACGGGTGCCTCCTGTGTTGTTGCACCCCTAGCAATTAAAGCAATGGCTTCTTACAAGTTGAGGTGCTAAATCCCATTAACACCACATTCTATCAGATTGTTTATAGCAGACCAAAGTATCTTTAATCTTGTTTGTAGTTATTTTTAGCGGGTACAAATTAGCAGTTTTTGACATAACGCGGCCAAGATAAGTGATCATTATACTTGTTGCTATCTAAACACAAGTAATTATTTCTGAGACATGGGATCTTGGAGAATTGCCTTCTATAGATCCGCTGCTGAAAATGATATAGGGTGTTGTCATCTAGCGGCCGTCTTGTATCTCTTGTTCCACATCAAAGGGTAGCATGTGTTTTTATTGCAAGGGAAACTATAGGGAATTTACACTCATTATTTAGCTAATGCTAGGAGCCTGGTACAGTATGTGGACAGGGAGTCAACTTTTTACGCCCATAGCCTAATTAGATTTTGAGCTTCATCGTTTAGCACCTTAACTAATTGCTATACGGATATATAGTATAATGCATGTAACAGAGAAAACGCCATACAAGAGCTGATAGATGGCTGCACTATGAAACTATATGGTTCAGTATGTAAGAGTGCCTGGTGGCTCAGTGGTAAGCACCATTGCTATGCAGTATTGGGATACTGGTCAGGAGCTTAACAAGTAAAAAGAAGGCCCTGTAATATAAACACGTAATAAGGCCCCACCATAACCAGTCTCAGTATTCTGATCTCCCTAATGAATATGCATAATGAGAGGGGTAACTTAAAGTGTACCACCAGTTATAAACAACTTATCATAAATGAATAGTACAGCTGCATATAAGAAACTTTGTAATATATCTTGTTAAAGAAATCTGTTTTCTTTTCCACTTTTTAGGCAGAGTTACTTTTTACATATTACTGTAGTCTATGAAGAGGGGAAGGGGGCATAGAAAATGTTCCTATACTCTGCTATGTTTTGTAGATAAGAGGCTACTAGTGCACAGAATGAGAAACTAAAGCAATTATCTAGACGACAGGAGAATCTCACTCCACCCGTCCTTTCTTAATAGTCATAGTTAGATTGAAGATAAGGAGTAGGAGAACAGCTTAATAAGTGGTGAAGGAAAAAGATCTCCTTAAGATATATTACAAAGTTTCTTATTTTCAACTGTACTATCGATTTACAAAAATTTGGAAATAATGCATATAGTGATTTCAGAAATTTTACATTACATGGATACTACAAAAAGGTGATGTCACAATACAGGGATAATGCACACAGTGATGTCAGAGAACAGGAATAATAACACAGTGATGTCACAATACAGGGATAATGCACACTGTGATGTCATAGTACAGGGATAATGTACACAGTAATGTCATGGTACAGGATTAATGCACAAAGGGATGACACTGTACAAGAATAACAAACACAGTGATGTCACAGAACAGGGATAAGAACACAGTGATATCACAATACAGGGATAATGCACACAGTGATGTCACAGTGCAGGGATAATACACACTGTAATGTAATGTTACAAGAATATTGCACACAGTGATGTCACAGTACAGGAAAAACAAACACAATGATGTCACAGTATGGGAACAATGCCTATAGTGATTTCAGCAATTTCACAGTATAGGGATACTACAAAAAGGTAATATCACAATACAGGGATAATGCACACAGTGATGTCACAGTACATTGATAATGCACATAGTGATGTCACAGTACAGTGATAATGCACACAGTGATGTCACAGTACAAGGATAATATACAGTACACAGTGATGTCACTGCACAGGGATAATGCACACAGTAGTAAGACAATGTGCACTGTGAATTTATGCAAATAGAAATACCACAGTGAAGTATTAGTGCCCATGCTAGTGGTAACCATGGGGCTTCAGAGTAGAACTGGTGGTTCCCAGTAATCCTGCTGAATTGCAATTTACAGCAGTCAGGAACTTTCGTAGATTTCAGGTATAAGTCACCCCAGTTTCCTGCCGTGAGTTATAGTAAATTTGTTGAGCTGAGGTGTCCCTGCAGTCACCCCAGCAAGTCTGGCTCTCCGCCCCACTCCATATTGTAGTAAAAAGTGGCGAGTGGGGCGCAGAAGGAACAAGATGGTGTATCTTTAGCATATGAAACGAAAATGCGCCTCTATAACACCCATCTACGTTTGTTGGGTTTTCATGTATCTACAATGAAATGTGAGGAGTTTTCTAATATTTAACATTAATTGAAGTAAAAATCTTGTTGCGCCGTCACCTTTGTCAAGGATCACTATTATTCCTCCATAACAATAAAAGCTTAAGTACTCCAACACCACGTGAACGGAGGAATGTAAAAAGCTCCTTACTGAGACATAGTCAATGACTTTGCATTTCTTAGCAATTAGATCACAGGCTCGCATGTAATGTTGCATTTCACTAACTTGCAGAATAAATACACAAGTTACCAAGAACTGCCTGGATTGTAAGTACAATTAATAGATGTGCTCAGCGGACCAGATCACTCTCTCATGGATAAAGTTATTGTGGTCAGAGATAATGAGATAAATCTTTAGCCGCGGCGTGCACAAAGCTACTCAAGAAGTCTATCAGATGATGCCCTTTGTCTATAGAGAACACATTTAAAGATCTTTCCCTATTGTCTTGCAGGAAAAACAAGGCTGTGTGATATGGAGGAACACATACAGTACATACAGTATATACTTCAGCATCTTATTCCCCATCCATGAGCGCTGTACTGCAACTATTTCTGGCATTCCCATTGAAATATATGGAGCAGGGGCATGCAAGATGTGGAGCAAAACACCCCCGTTCTTGTGATCAGTGGTCAGATATCCAATATCACCAATATGTAATTTATTCCCGATCCTGTAGATAGGGGATAACCTGCTGAAATAGGAAAAGCCCTTTAGGGACGATGCTGGCTAAAAGAAGACTGGCAAAAGAGGAGAAAGGAGCAAGAAAAGTAGAGTTAGTAAGGAGTCTTATCTGAGATCTGCATTTATGTATCTGGAGTATCAATTATTGGAACTGGTCTGGGGTCTGAATTTTGGGGTCTTGTCTGGGGCCAGAATATTGTAGTATGGTTGGATATGGTCAAAAATCTGCATATTGGTCTGGAGTCTGAATTGTGGAGTATGGTATGAGCTTAGGTCTGAATATTGGTACATGGGTGTGGTATAGGATCTGTATTATGGGTTGTATAGGGTTTGTATTATGGGATATGGGCTCTGAATAGTGGAGGCTGAATTTTGGGTCAGGTCTGGAGTCTATAGTACTGGGTCTGAATTATTGAGTATGGTACGGGGTATGGGCTAAAGTCTGAATATTGGTATGGAGGTCTGGTATAGGATTTGTATTATGGGGTACAGGCTCTGGTAAGGGCTGAAGTCTGAATATTGGTATGGGGGTCTGGTATAGGATTTGTATTATGGGGTACAGGCTCTGGTAAGGGCTGAAGTCTGAATATTGGTATTGGGGTCTGGTATAGGATTTGTATTACGGGGTACAGGCTCTGGTAAGGGCTGAAGTCTGAATATTGGTATGGGGGTCTGGTATAGGATTTGTATTATTGGGTACAGGCTCTGGTAAGGGCTGAAGTCTGAATATTGGTATTGGGGTCTGGTATAGGATTTGTATTATGGGGTACAGGTTCTGGTAAGGGCTGAAGTCTGAATATTGGTATGGGGGTCTGGTATAGGATTTGTATTACGGGGTGCAGGCTCTGGTAAGGGCTGAAGTCTGAATATTGGTATGGGGGTCTGGTATAGGATTTGTATTACGGGGTACAGGCTCTGGTAAGGGCTGAAGTCTGAATATTGGTATTGGGGTCTGGTATAGGATTTGTATTATGGGGTACAGGCTCTGGTAAGGGCTGAAGTCTGAATATTGGTATTGGGGTCTGGTATAGGATTTGTATTATGGGGTACAGGCTCTGGTAAGGGCTGAAGTCTGAATATTGGTATTGGGGTCTGGTATAGGATTTGTATTATGGGGTACAGGTTCTGTAAGGGCTGAAGTCTGAATATTGGTATTGGGGTCTGGAATAGGATTTGTATTATTGGGTATAGGCTCTGAATACTGGGGACTGAATTATGGGGTCTGGTCTGAGGTCTGAATTTAGCAGTCTGGAAAAATGTTGGGTCTGATTTAGATTAAAAGGATAATTCAGGCTTTCTGCAATCTATCATTTTAAGAGCAAAAGGTATCTGAGCTGACTTTCATGGTCAGATTCTTCCCTATATACTGTCTTCCCTGTAAGGTCCTTATAGTGAGGTCAATATATAGGAAAATTTTAGATAAAAATCTATATTCTGGCAAACCCCACCCATGACAAGCCACCTTTGTAACCTGTTGCTGCTGCCCTCTACTGGACCAAGGTTGAGCCCTTTGCGCCCCACTCTAACAAGCCCCGCCCATAACAAGACAAACCATAATGAATCGAAACTTGTCCCTAAAAAAAAATTTCAAACTTTGGCAACAAAGACTCTTTTTATATTTAATTCCGCTTGGAGGTTTTATATGTTGTGCCTATGTGTTTGGGGCTGGTTCTGACCCCAAATCATCTTGTCGATGCTGACATTGAGGGATGCCAGCCCCCATACCATAGGTAACTACCTGTAAAAACGGGAGAGGAGGGGAGAAGTGGAGCAACCCGAGGGCCTGGTGCTGGTTATGATCATGTGAGCTGGAGTTGGAACCAAATATATAGACTATGTATACACACACATATATATATTATATATATATACATACACACCTCAAACAAATAAAATCATACAGGTGAGCTCTTGGTCTTTTATTGCCGCCCCTATTCTATGATTCTAGGTTTTATTACGTGTTGCTTTTCCGCTGTGATTGACTTATCACTTTATGAAAAGTAACGCTTATGATGAAACGACTTTCGTAACATTTGGATTAAGCCCGATTCCGCACAAAGCGTCTTTGGTCTTAAATTTTTGACGTTTAATATCTGGAAACTATTTGGTAATGATGGCAAATGAAAATTCAATTTATAGCAGAGATTTTAGCTTTAGACAAATAATGAAAGCGCTGAGAACTGTCAGGACACTGAAGCTGAATGGCTGGAGATGACACTTAGAGAAAGTTAAATTACATTTGCTATAAATATGACCAAAGACATTGCAGTATAATAAGACAGATTATCTAATGTCCGGCAGACAGCAATTATACATTAGGAATTATGACTCACTTCTCTCCCTTTATTTAAAACAATGGGGGATAGTGGAGTTTATTGTCCTAGACCGCCAGGGAAAATGACAAAGATGCTTATGTTAATCGATTCAACCACACTAGACCACCAAGGGATGCTTACGGTCACTCCTTGAGCACACTAGACCACCAGGGAAAATGACAATAATCCAATCCCTGCCCCAGACAACCAAAAATGTTTATGTTGGTCCATTCAACCACACTAGACTACCAGGGATATGTACGTTCACTCCTTGAGCACACTGGACAACGAGGGAAAATGACAATCCAATCCCTGCCCTAGACAACTAAAGATGCTTATGTTAGTACACTTACGCACACTAGACCACCAGGAATATTCACATTAAAGGGGTTTTCTATGCCCTGAATAGATTTTATTCTAATGTCCTATCCAATGATTAGGCAGTATCTGATACACACTGCCTCCACATGTAACTTAATGACCTCCACACTGCCTCCACAGTGCACCAACTGGAAATATAATGACCCTCACAGTGGCCCACATGTGATATAATGGCCCCCACACTGCCTCCACACTCTGTGTAATGGCCCCCACACTTCCCCCACGCCCAGAGATGTTTAAGGAGCCAATGATGAGATGCATTTGCTACTCACCACTTCGCTCCCTTTTCCTCTCTGCTTTGGGACCTACTGTGACATCGGCATTTGGCACCCGGAGCAGAGAGGAAGTGGGGAGTAATGAATACAGCTCACCACTCACTCCTCGGCTGCCCGTAATTGCATTGAGCGTGTCCATGGAAGTGCTCATTGTGCTTCTAAAGTAAGGTTGGTACCCATGGCCATGCACAGTGGTCCATCCCGGGCAGGGGTGCAGGTTGGGACCCTGGTTCGCAGCCATGCCGCATACCCCCTGGGGCATATGTGCCTCAGTATTAAAAACACTGCACTCGACCACCAGGGATGCTTGTCTTAACCCCTTCAAAGCACTGTGCCATCACATATGACATTACTCTACTTTACTCCCTCAGGGTCCAGGTGCTACTATTGTGCTACTTACATCTACTCCGCATGTGCCATAACTATACAAGGAGTGGCCTAGGAAAGGGGATGGGGTGGGTTAATTGCCTCAAAAAAATGCCACTCTGCCCTTATATTACACAACCATAGCTACATCTCTATTCCGCATTATAAATTGTACTTTAAGAATGACGTCACGAATCTCCATATACAGTGATGGCCAAAAGTATTGGCACCCCTGCAATTTTATCAGATAATATTCACTTTCTTCCAGAAAATGATTGCAATCACAAATGCTTTGGTAATAATATCTTCATTTATTTTGCTTGCAATGAAAAAACACAAAAGAGAATGAAAAAAAAAGTCAAATCATTGATCATTTTACACAAAACTCCAAAAATGGGCCGGACAAAAGTATTGGCACCCTCAGCCTAATACTTGGTAGCACAACCTTTAGACAAAATAACTGCGAACAACCGCTTCCGGTAACCATCAATGAGTTTCTTACAATGCTCTGCTGGAATTTTAGACCATTCTTCTTTGGCAAATTTCTCCAGGTCCCTGAGATTTGAAGGGTGCCTTCTCCAAACTGCCATTTTGAGATCTCTCCACAGGTGTTCTATGGGATTCAGGTCTGGACTCATTGCTGGCCACTTTAGAAGTCTCCAGTGATTTCTCTCAAACCATTTTCTAGTGCTTTTTGAAGTGTGTTTTGGGTCATTGTCCTGCTGGAAGACCCATGACCTCTGAGGGAGACCCAGCTTTCTCACACTGGGCCCTACATTATGCTGCAAAATTTGTTGGTAGTCTTCAGACTTCATAATGCCATGCACACGGTGAAGCAGTCCAGTGCCAGAGGCAGCAAAGCAACCCCAAAACATCAGGGAACCTCCGCCATGTTTGACTGTAGGGACCGTGTTCTTTTCTTTGAAGGCCTCTTTTTTTTTCCTGTAAACTCTGTGTTGATGCCTTTTCCCAAAAAGCTCTACTTTTGTCTCATCTGACCAGAGAACATTCTTCCAAAAAGTTTTTGGCTTTCTCAGGTAAGTTTTGGAAAACTCCAGCCTGGCTTTTTTATGTCTCTGGGTCAGAAGTGGGGTCTTCCTGGGTATCCTACCATAGAGTCCCTTTTCATTCAGACGCCGACGGATAGTACGGGTTGACACTGTTGTACCCTCGGACTGCAGGGCAGCTAGAACTTGTTTGGATGTTAGTCGAGGTTCTTTAGCCACCATCCGCACAATCTTTCGTTGAAATCTCTCGTCAATTTTTCTTTTCCGTCCACATCTAGGGAGGTTAGCCACAGTGCCATGGGCTTTAAACTTCTTGATGACACTGCGCACGGTAGACACAGGAACATTCAGGTCTTTGGAGATGGACTTGTAGCCTTGAGATTGCTCATGCTTCCTCACAATTTTGCTTCTCAAGTCCTCAGACAGTTCTTTGGTCTTCTTTCTTTTCTCCATGCTCAATGTGGTACACACAAGGACACAGGACAGAGGTTGAGTCAACTTTAATCCATTTCAACTGGCTGCAAATGTGATTTAGTTATTGCCACCACCTGTTATGTGCCACAGGTAAGTAACAGGTGCTGTTAATTACACAAATTAGAGAAGCATCACATGATTTTTCAAAGGGTGCCAATACTTTTGTCCACCCCCTTTTTTATGTTTGCTGTGGAATTATATCCAATTTGGCTTTTTGACAATTCTTTTTGTGGTTTTCCATTGAAGACAAATTAAATGAAGATATTATTACCAAAGCATTTGTGATTGCAATCACTTTCTGGAAGAAATTGAGTATTATCTGACAGAATTGCAGGGGTGCCAATACTTTTGGCCATCACTGTAAAGTGATTTTCTACATCTGTGACATCGCTAATCTCCAAATCTGAACACAAATAGCCTGAATGGTATTTTAGATGCAAGTTAAGAAAAAAAAACTTACAAAGCGTAAAAGATATTTCTGTGTCATGATAAAAAAGGGACTGTCAAAGGCTTCTATAATCTAGAGATTGGAGTGCGGTTATAAAGCATCTACTGCTGAGCCGCACATTCTTCCCTGTCATCTGTTATGATAGGCAATTTAAGTGAGAGTCAACAGCTATTAGGGAGGCAGTGGCTCACAGTCATACTTTATTTAATGTGCCATGACTACACCAGTCCTTCCAAGTCAATGCCCAAGGAATTAATGTCCTGTGCTGCAATCCATTGAGCAGTCCACTATTAAAACCATTAAAGCAAGAAGACTGGCACGGTGGTTTTATTGGCACCTGAATAAGCAACTCTTATTTGGCAACTTGCTAGAGAAAGTATTACTGTGCGCAGAGACCAACTTCACTAAGGTTTACTTTAAGAGGTTTTCAAGGATATAACAGATCAGCTATGTTCAATGTAGACCATCAATGTAGAGATCGATAGGGATCTGAACCCTGGAACTTCACTGTACTTTGGCCGACCACCGCTCTATTCATCTCATCGATCAGGCAGGGCTGTAACTGCCATGAGGCGACATGAGGCGACAGCCTCAGGCGGCGCCTAATGGCATAAACTGAGGTAGAACATTTTTTTAATCGCTACATATTGTACTGTGTGGGGGGCAATAAAGGGGATAATACACTGTTGAGGCCAGTAAAAGGGGTGTTATACTGTGAGGGGGTCAAAAAAGGGGGTGTTATACAGTGTGGGGGCTAGTAAAGGGGGTGCTATACTGTGAGGGGGCCAATAAAGGAGATAATATACTGTGGGGACAGTAATGGGGAGATTATACTGAGTGGGCCAAATAAGGGGATTTTTTTATCTGAAAATGGGGGTGCGTGGCCTATAATTTTAAAGATTACTGGGTCGGTATTTTTGGGTGGGGGAAAGGGGCACCTTCTGTAGGCCGCCTCAAGCAGCAGAGAGGCTAGGTTCACCCCTGTGATATGACCCCCATGAATCTACAAGTTATCACCTATCCATAACTGGATGGGAAAACTACTTGAACGTAGTGAACGTAGATGAGCAACAACATATGGCTCAGACACACTGATGCGAATGGCGCTAACTAGGGTACTATATTGTCATATTGGTCACAAATGGATGCAGCCAGGTCAGGGAGCAATGAGGTAAGGGGTTTCAAGGCACATGGGAGAATCGATAGGGCTTCACTTTATCACCACTCAGATAAGGGTGTCCGGAGGATTAGTAATCGGAAGGAGTGGACCTGATGTGTCCACTAAAGGGCCATGTAGTCTGGAGGCCTGAGTGATAAGAAGGGTCTGCTGTAAATGAAGGTGATAAAGGATCAGGCATAGTGTGGCACCATGTCCATGGCATCATAGATAAGGCCAAGGGTAAATGACCAGGGCAAGGCTGACCAAAGATTTGGTGGAGCTATTAGAAAAAAAGTTGAAGGATCTGACATGTGCAGCTGCAAGGTAATAAAGATGGCAGTCTTGGAGTTCACCCCTACCAGCTTCCTTGGATGGTGTGAGGATCTCCCTAAGGACCCTGGACCAGCCTGGAGACCATATGAAAGAGCTGAAGCAGAGCTGGATCCTGGACCAAAAGGAGCATGAGATGCTGATGGGGATGGTCTGCAGAAGGTAAAAAAGTCTAGGCAGTAGCGTCATATTCAAGATATTAGTGCTGCCAAACCACGAGAAACATGTAAGGAGGAGGGAGCAGTCATTTTTTTTTTTTTAACCCTGGACAACCCCCTTTAATCTACGCAGATACGGAAAGCACAACTATAATACACACAGTATATCCCACGACTATACTACACACTGTATATACACACACAGTATATCCCACAACTATACTACACCCTGTATATACACACAGTTTAAGAGCGCACACTAATTATAACTGCGAGGCATTAGGCTCACTCCTGTTTTTGCTCCACATGTCTAATGTCTACTCTTGGCAAAACACAGGGAAATCATTGTGTCAGCTAAGAAAAGTGCAACAAATGGTGTTTTCTGCCGGGAGCGGATATATGCATATTTAATTATGATACCAAAAGAAGGTCAGAGAGAAAAAAACTACTTTGACACATTTCTGCAAAGAAGGAGAAAATAAGCAGAACATAAACTCCCACTTGTAGGTAGAAGGGTGCAAAGCTGTCAGCGTCCTGATTTCTTGGACATCCTTACATGCCAGACAAGCAGAAAAAACTAGAATGTGATTATTCACACTAACATGTACAATGTTTCAACCTCAGTGAAGTCTTTCTCCAGCCGCCGCTTCTCTTCTACTTGTTTGACATTTCAGCAAATGATCTAACGAATAACTAAATCTATCTATAGGTCCATCTATCTACATGTCTATTTAACTCATATCTACAGTAGCTATCTATCTATAATTCTATCTATCGTTCTATCTACATGTCTATTTAACTCATATCTACAGTCTCTATCTATCGGTCTAGATATCTAACTATAGTTCTATCTATCTACATGCCTATTTAACTCATTTCTATCTATCTCACATCTACTGTATCTGTCTATCAATCTTTCTCATATCTATCTACATGTTTATTTAGCTCATATCTATCTATCTATCCCCCTTCTTTCTGTTTAATATCTATCTATCATCTCATATATATGTATCTTACTATCCATTTATCTCATATCTATTTTTCTATCGTCTATCTCACATGTACAATCTATCTATCTATCTATCTATCTATCTATCTATCTATCTATTATCTATCGAACTATATATCAATCTAGTTCTCTAGACCAAAAAATTAGCAGTACTTAAAAATAAATGACAGGTGACAGGACCCTTTCTCACGGTCCAGAACCAAATCTGTTGGAACTGCTCATGAAATAAAGGATTCAACTTGCATTAACTTTGGAGTGCTGCCCATTTTTTGGACTATTATATTAGGAGACAGTAGCTTGTATCCATTGAGTTGCACATGCTTATGGACCAGTGCTGCTCTGGACTTTTGTCTCTATCTATCTATCTATCTATCTATCTATCTATCTATCTATCTATCATTAAAGGAACTGAATACCTCTCTTTTGGTCCTCAGAGTTATCCACTCCAATCTGGTCCTCAGCTGTGTCATGTGACCAACACTTAGATTGTGCAACTAACAGATTCTTGTGTGTGGGCAGGAGATCAGTTTCTCCATTCATTCCTGCGACAGCCCAATTTGTGGGTATCATAGGAAGGTACAGAGAAACTGACTTTCTTTCCATACATAAGAAGATGTGTCAGTTGCACAATATAAGTGTTGGTCACATAATACAGCTGAGGACCAGATTGGAGTGGATAACTCACAGTGGATAACTCTGAGGACCGAAAGAGAGGTATTCGGTTCCTTTAATAATAGATAGATAGATAGATAGATAGATAGATAGATACAGTGCTTTGCGAAAGTATTCGACCCCCTTGAACTTTTCAACCTTTTGCCACATTTCGGGCTTCAAACATAAGGATATAAAATTTTAATTTTTTGGTTAATTTATTGGTTATTTTAAACTTTTGTAAAAAATAAAAAACTGAAAAGTGGGGCGTGCAATGTTATTCGGCCCCTTTACTTTCAGTGCAGCAAACCCACTCCAGAAGTTCATTGAGGATCTCTGAATGATCCAATGTTGTCCTAAATGACTGATGATGATAAATATAATCCACCTTTGTGTAATCAAGTCTCCGTATAAATGCACCTGCTCTGTGATAGTCTCAGGGTTCTGTTTAAAGCGCAGAGAGCATCATGAAGACCAAGGAACACACCAGGCAGGTCCGTGATACTGTTGTGGAGAAGTTTAAAGCCAGATTTGGATACAAAAAGATTTCCCAAACTTTAAACATCCCAAGGAGCACTGTTCAAGCAATCATATTGAAATGGAAGGAGTATCAGACCACTGCAAATCTACCAAGACCCGGCCGTCCCTCTAAACTTTCATCTCAAACAAGGAGAAGACTGATCAGAGATGCAGCCAAGAGGCCCATGATCACTCTGGATGAACTGCAGAGATCTACAGCTGAGGTGGGAGAGTCTGTCCATAGGACAACAATCAGTCGTACACTGCACAAATCTGGCCTTTATGGAAGAATGGCAAGAAGAAAGCCATTTCTCAAAGATATCCATAAAAAGTCTCGTTTAAAGTTTGCCACAAGCACCCTGGGAGACACACCAAACATGTGGAAGAAGGTGCTCTGGTCAGATGAAACCAAAATCGATATGTTTGGCGTAAAAGCAACACAGCTCATCACCCTGAACACACCATCCCCACTGTCAAACATGGTGGTGGCAGCATCATGGTTTGGGCCTGCTTTTCTTCAGCAGGGACAGGGAAGATGGTTAAAATTGATGGGAAGATGGATGGAGCCAAATACAGGACCATTCTGGAAGAAAACCTGTTGGAATCTGCAAAAGACCTGAGACTGGGACGGAGATTTATCTTCCAACAAGACAATGATCCCAAACATAAAGCAAAATCTACAATGGAATGGTTCACAAATAAACGTATCCAGGTGTTAGAATGGCCAAGTCAAAGTCCAGACCTGAATCCAATCGAGAATCTGTGGAGAGAGCTGAAAACTGCTGTTCACAAACGCTCTCCATCCAACCTCACTGAGCTCCAGCTGTTTTCCAAGGAAGAATGGGCAAGAATTTCAGTCTCTCGATGTGCAAAACTGATAGAGACATACCCCAAACGACTTGCAGCTGTAATCGCAGCAAAAGGTGGCGCTACAAAGTATTAACTTAAGGGGGCCGAATAATTTGGCACGCCCCACTTTTCAGTTTTTCATTTTTTACAAAAGTTTAAAATATCCAATAAATTTAATTCCACTTCACGATTGTGTCCCACTTGTTGTTGATTCTTCACCAAAAAATTAAAATTTTATATCCTTATGTTTGAAGCCTGAAATTTGGCAAAAGGTTGAAAAGTTCAAGGGGGCCGAATACTTTCGCAAGGCACTGTAGATAGATAGAACAAAAGCATGTGCAACTCAGTGGACACAAGCTACTGTCACATGACACAGCTGAGGGCCAGAATGGAGTGGATAACTCACAAATACAGCCACCAGAAAGAAGATGACCTTCACTACAATTTACATCATGTACCCTTCTAACAGGCCATAGAATAAAACATTTTGCAGGAGTGCTATTTTAGGGATATCCTTTGTAACTAGGATATGTTGGTATTATTTGAGCACTGTATGGTGGTCTTTACTAATTTTTTGCAATATATAGTGGTGGATGCAGTGTATAGTAGTGATATTTGGGCAACATATGGCACTGTGCCACAGTGTGTCTGTACACTCTATGACACTATACTGTATGGGGCAGAAGGGCACAAACAGATGATACCACATTGGGCACCATCCAACATAACCCCGGTCTTCAACAAGAAGCAGATCTAACAAATGTGAAGAGTGGGATATTGGGGTTAACTGCGGTCACCCCAACATTTCAGCCAGGGTTGAGCTATATACTAAAAGATAACTAAATAAAAAATATATTGCAGAGGTAATTTCAGGAAATCTAAATGCAAATGCACAGGATTAGAATTTATTTCTCAGCCCGTGTTATTTCCCTTACATTTACATATAGAATTGTTATTTAGTAGGAGATGAACAGATGTTGAGACGGCTTGGCAGACATTTCTTGTCACATGGGATTACGTGTTAAGCAAAGGTTGATAAAGTCGGATTCATTTCTCGAATGCTCAGGACGCCTTAGAATGGAGCAGTAACATGTCTTTAGTCCAGAAAGTCAGCGGATCGATATTCTGGATTACTAGGTTCCTTTTATTACACGAGTCTGGATATCTCTGCACAATCTTCAGCATCTTATCTGGAGAGTCACAACTATCTGTGCCAGAACTAGGGACCGTATTCACACTGTAAATGTATTGAAAAGCTTTGTTAGGTGATATTTTCTGCATCTCATTCACTTCAATGGAAATTATCAGGCGGAATCTGCTTGAGGATCAAGCATGGCGCTTGTTTTTCCACTAGCTGAACAAATCCGCTAGAGTCTGCATCTGACTCCCAGTGAAATGAATGGAGGTTAGTTTCAGGCGGAATTTGGAACTGATTTTGAGGCAGAATCCACCTCAAATTCAGCATATCCTAAGGCTATGTTCACATTTGCGTCAGTGTCTGCCTGAACACAGCGGATGAAAAAGCCCTGCATGCACAATTTTCTCATCCACTGCTTTCAGTTTAACTATACTGGGTTATGTCAGGTTTCTGTTGCTTTTAAAAGGGTCCGTCAGGCTCTATATGTAACTACTATTTCAGCAGTCCGCCTATCCGTTGTTCTGGTCCTCTGACGGACCAGAACAATGGACAGCTGACGCTAGTGTGACCCTAGCACAAGATGTAATGTCTTGTTTGCACATTTAGTGGCACATTACACAGAGTATGTCCCATAAATGGTGTGAACAGAGCCTTATTTAGACTGTATCTGTATCCGGGAATGCTGGGTGATGATGAGCAGAGTCACGTTAGCCGGTAAAATAGCAATTTGACCTTGTTATACATTTATACTCCTCCAAATCACTGCAAGGCTAGACAAAATATTAGTTCCTTCATATGCTGAGTACTTTTTTTAGGCATAAACCCAATGTGTTTGGAGACTCTGGTGATGTTGGGGAATACAAGGATCAGGAGTGTTGAATTTTATTATGTCTGATCCTTTATTCTTCCAAGAGATAAACTGAGACTGGCAGTGTCATACTCCCCTCCCATCTCCCCATACCTGTATGGATGCTATATGGGCAAGCTATCATTTAAGAAATCTTGCCCATTCGGCCTTGACTAGCTTTGCTCAGGTCACTTTGGAGCGCAGAGCATTGGCTCATAGATGTCTACAAACCCATACAGTGCACTAGGAAAGCTGGGCGACTATTAAAGGACTATATTTATAGACCCTCCCTTCTTATCCATACCATATCTGCATTGCCATAAGCCCTCTTCGCCTTCTGACTTTTTTGTACAGCAGTCTCCTAAAACTACCAAAAGTATCGATCCCAAGATAAATGACTCCGTTTACATCCCTCCTGGAATTCTTTACAGAAGTTGCCCTAGATGAAAGTTTTACGGATCAATAAATCCACTCGGTTATATATTCAGCAAGACAGTGGTTATAGATTTTATCAGAAGTGTTTTATACACCTGACCTTCTTCTCCTCCGGACGACAAGTACAGCTCCCATCCTGACACCTCGTTCTTCTTGGTACCAGACATATTTAGTATATAGTACAAGCTTTACAACTGCCGCGCAGTGAACTATAGAGTATCCACTGTACAGCCATTGTAAGGAGAGAAACAATACATGGGCTAGGGTTAAAAAGCTGGATAACCCTTTTAATAACTATAATATAGTATCATATAGTATTCATATAGTGTTGTATAGTATTGAGGTTTCCTTGTATTTTCAAACAACCCATAGATCCAATAGCAATAGGCAACCTGCTTGTTGTTTATTTTATTTCACCAATATATACCATCTGATATTACCAATTATATAAAAGCCTCAGCCCTTGAAAAGACCACTCCCACTTTAACCACAATCTGTTATTTGGGCTCTCCCAGGTTGACATTGCTGCAATACCAAGCATGGCCACTACTATAAGAATGGTGTTGCGCACTATGTAGCGGTATAAACAATAACAGGCTGCACACAGTCCCATCTAATAGCTTGCCAGTGGAGGTGCCTAGAGACAAAGCACCACTAACCTAATATTGATGGATTTTCAGATTATTATTTAGTTCTGTGTTGGATACAAGTGCTGGATTATCAGGATTATGGGATGATTGATGACTTGTCACTGTATTACAAATGATCGTAATATTCTCCTTATGTAAATCGCTCTGAGGTTTCATATAAGCCAAGAACCAGCTGATTCACTTGCGTCCTGGAAACCCCATGGCTGCAGGCTGTAGAGATACTCTCAAGCATTACAATGCCACAACACATTGCCGCCACAGCTTGGCACAGAGAATAGTGCCCAACTGTTTTCATGTTAAAATGAATGTCTCAATGTGAACATCCAAAGCAAAGCCTCTCCTGTGACACACAGCGAGCGCTGGACCCTCATTACAAAACCTGTCCACCATACTGCAGGATGGCGGTCGGACAGAGGTCACCTAAGGTTGCCACTCGTGGCCGCTGCCAATATTGTGCTGTTTTTTTCTTTTATTTATTTCGCACCTGATCCTCGAAAAGGCGTCTGATATTGTATTATTCTCACATTATGCCAAGATGATGGCGATATTGGCAACGCTGCGAGCGATTATTCAGATGAGAAATAATGAGCTAATAATATATTCAGGATACGCTTTGGTGAGTTATTTTAATGTATGTGTAAATGAGCATGGCTGGGATTGTTGTACAATATGGTGTGTTTAAATTATGTAAATATTACAAAAAAAAAATTTCAGGTTAAAAAAATGTCCTGTAATTGTTATTTCTAGAAATACAGTGTAAATGTATTGATACATGGAGGCAGATTCCCTCCAAGGTGCCCATACCCGGTTGTCCTTTATGGTGCTCGCCACTGATGACTTCATTACATGCTTCATATAGCTTCAACCCTTAGATCCCATAGAATAAGTCATTGAGGTTCCCTTAACAGTATGTGTATGTCAGTGTGCCTAAACCAGATGATACCGACACATAGAATGCAGGTGACGCTATAAAATAGAGGAAAGTCACACAAACTCACTTTTTCTCCAATTCCACCCCATTCTGATTTTTTTTTCCAGCTTCCCAGTACATTGTACAGAATATATGGTACCATTATGAAGTCCCGCAAACATTAAGCCCTCATGTGGCTCTGTGAACGGAAAAATAAAAAAGCTATGGCTCTTGGAAGACTGGGAGTCAAAAACGAAAATCAAAAAATGCCTGCGGTGGTAAGGGGTTAAAAACAATAGAGAATAATTTCTAGTAGTAAGGCCACATACAAACTATAGTATGCATTCATGGGCCTGTAAAAAATGGCACAGACGCCACCTGGTTGGTATCTGTCCTGAATTTTGTTTCTGGCGTCACGTCCCCCACACGGATCTGTGATAATCAGTTGCTATCCATTAAAAAAACACAGAGCTCACTGACCAAAACTATGGGCGTGTTCATGGAGATTAAGGGTAAATTCACACGTAGGAATTTGGCACAGATTTTAACACTGAATTTGACACAGAATCTGTCTCAAATTCTGCCTGAAATCCGCCTGAGAAATCCCATTGAAGTGAATGGGAGGCATAAAATTTAGACTGGGGCTCCATGTTGCAAAACCACAGCATTTTGGCCGCAAAAAAACGCAGTCTTTTACATTACCTGCAAAATGAATGGGATTCTGGCTAATCTCATCCACACATTGCAGAAAAAAATCTGCAGCGGAAAAGCTGCGATTTTCAAAAACACAAGTGTGAATCATGTCAATTATACCTACGGAAACACTGGCTTTACCGCAGCGTTTTCTGGCTGCGGATCACTACATGGGGCTGAGGCTGAGGCCCCATGTTGCGGAAATGTAGCTTTGTTTGTTGCAGATATTGCAGCGGTTTTTTGAGCCAAAGCCAAGAATTTCTACAAAAGGAATAGGAAATGTATAGGAAGTTTTTATACTTCTCCCTTCTGTTCAATCCACTCCTGGCTTTGGCTCCAAAAACTGCAGCAAAATCTGCAACAAAAAAACCCTACATTTCCGTAACGTGGGTTCCTCAGCCTTACCGGCGCGTAATTGGATGTGGAATTTGATGCAGAATTTGTCAAAATCTGCTCTCGGAATTAGCAGTTTGACCCTGCGCAATAAACAAAATACAGTGGCACTCTTCTCCAAATTCTGCTTCAAATTTAGGCTGAGGCCCCATGTTGCGGAAACGCAGCTTTTTTTTGTTGCAGATTTTGCTGCGTTTTTTGTGCCAAAGCCAAGAGTGGCTACAAAAGGAGTGGGAAATATATAGGAAGTTCTTATACTTCTACCTTCTGCTCAATCCACTCTTGACTTTGGCTCAAAAAACCGCCCCAAAATCTGCAACAAAAAAAGCTGCATTTCCGCAACGTGGGGCCTCAGCCTCAGCGTCAAAATCCTCATCTGTTATTGACAAGCAGAAAAAATCTGCTTCAAATTCCCAAAGCAGAAGTTTTTTGCTTGACGAATTCAGCGTCAAATTCCTAGATGTGAACATACCCTAACAGTGAAGATTATCTTTTTCCTTTGAGACAATTGGTCTCTTAAGAAAAGACTGGAGCCATATTTCATTTTGCTATAACTTCAAGTATAAAGTCTGTGGAGGTCTCATGAATGCCTTCTCTAGAAAGAAAACCCTGTCTATAATGTATAGTATATAATGTACATAGCCCATACTTGTCCATAATGTGCAATGTACTGCATACAGGCAACCAAGCCTTTTATGACTGCTCTAACTCATAGGAAATGCTGACCCGCGGAGAGCTGCGCTCACATATTTATTATAGAAATCCCTTTTCATGGCCAAACCAATTACATTTAAGAAGCGCATTAACTGAGATCATATATGAAGTCATTTCACCTAACGGCATGCATGAGAGGAAGCGGCAATGAAAATTCCCATTGATGGTCCCGATGCGGGGTACATAGTGTACAGAGCCGAGACTGATTAAGTCATTCACATCAAATTAAAAAAGTTGCTAAAATACACTGGGGCAGATTTACTAACACTAAAAGTCTACAATTTAGACAGTAGTCTAACAGACTAGCGTAGAGAGTCTTAAAGTGCCCTGTATTTATCAAAGTGTCTAATGCTATTTGGGAAATCTGTCAATATTTTAGACTGACTAGTTTAACTTTACACCATCTATTACAGTCGTTGGCTTAGTTTATACAAGAAAAACGCCAAAATTTGTCGCATTTTTTGAGGCACAATGTCAGAGCATGCAATTTCCAAGAAGCCATGCCCATTTCCCATAAAGCCGCGCTCATTTTCATAAAGTCGTAAAATGGTCTAAAAAAGTGTCTAAGGCCCCACGTTGCAAAAGAGGGATGATATTAAGGCACACGTTTGGCGCAAGGCCCGTTCTTGTGCCTTAAGCCCCGATCCACGCCTCACCTGCCAAATTCCTGTTTCCTGGCATGGAAATCCACACCAATTCCTAACTGGTGTAAATTTCCATTCTGGTGTCGGAACCATTGGCAGATTTATAGCGGTCGCAGCCTCTTCATAAATCTCCCGATCCCTGTGTCAGTCGGGCCGTTTCTTAAAACTGGCATACCATATACCAGTCTTAATAAATTTGCCTGACAGGGTTTTTGGTTGCTATGGAATTGGTCTCGTGAATAGCCCCATTTACATGCACTGATTTTAATCCAGCCGTATGAAGGATGTTAAAAAAAGTGTGTAAACATTTGTGTGAATAGAGCTTAAAGGGGTTTTCCGGGCAAATATTTTTTTTTAAAAAAAAGGTCTGTTAGTGCTATTAATGGGTTAATAAGTGCACCCAAATACCTTTAGCAGTGTTTTGAGTGATTTCTGGGTTTCTCTGGGGGCTCCTGGCATCCTCTGCATTTGTTTACATGAGTAGCTTCCTGCTGTCTTAGCCTACAAGTATCATGATACATTGCTGTTCACTAAGATCATCCTCTCACTCCCTCCCCCTCCCTATATCACACCCCCTCCCTGTTTAACTAGCTAGTCCGTGGACTACTATCCCTACCTAACTAACTCAGTTCCCCAACCCCCTCCCCACCCCATCATACTTACCTGTCTTCTTGTCCTGGAGATCATTTTCCTCAATGTCACTGTCTCCTCTTCGTTTGACTTCTGCCCACGCCGGCGCAATAGAGCCGTTCTATTGCGCATGCATGGGAGGCCCACTGTTTCTCCTATTCACTTCTGTCGGCATTTGCACAATAGACCTGGAGTGCTCTATTGTGCAGGCACCGCCTACCCTGAAGTAAGTGATGCTTCGTGCCCAGCAGAAGAAGAGGACATGGAGACAGGTAAGTATAATGGAGTTGGGGGGGGAGTATTGGTGACGTTCCGCTTCCGGAAATGGGGAAGCGGAACGTCACCGGGAAATCAGAAAATGTGCCTGGGGCCGCCCCAGGGATATGGGTAAATAGCTTAGTGTTAAATTTTTAGTTTATCCTGGACAACCCCTTTACGACCTCCTGCACACGACATTGACGTTTTTGACGGATCTAATGTCAGTTAAAAACAGAGCTTCATGTCGGCCATTTTATATCCTTTTAGCATCCGTTCCGTTTTTCTGCTTTTGATCACCTGTTTTGCATCAGTTTTTAATTGGCTGTGAAAAAAAAAAACGAATGAATTTCATTGGTCTTCCTTTCTTGACCCAACCCACTGATCCATTTTCAACGAATGTAAAACAGACATCAGTCCATCTTACATCAATTAAAAACAGATCCATTGTTTTTTGTTTTTTTTTAAGCCAACAGAACCAGGGATTCCCAGCCAGTCTCCCACTCTGGTAGTTGCCAGGCCTGAAGCTATGATCTGAAGAGGGAAGGCACAGTCAGCTTAGAATGGCCATTGACTGATCCATTGATTTCTATTGAGTCCATTTTGCTGTGAAAATGGACAAAGATGCATGTCAATTTTTTTTGAGGGACATGTGAAATGGACTGTCAAGAAAACGGACATGTGAATAATACATTGGATTCAATGTGTTCTCAAAATGGATGTGTGATGGACGTTGCAAATCTGTTGTGTGAACAAGTCCTTACATATTGCCCATGATATAAGATTTTTTTCTATACAATAAATATAGTCTATATATTTATTATACGGCAAGTCTGTTATGTGACAAATTGGTCTGTTATGTGTTGGGGGGGTCCTGTCCTGACTGCAGTCTTTGAGAATCATGGTGCCGCATGGTTCCCCGCATTCCCACATCCTGTAACACATAAGTATATAATGCACTTCATCTTCTTAGTCTGCTATAAAAATGATAAGAAGATCCAATTAGTTGAGCACATAACAATTTTCTGAATTGCACCTAAACATGACTTTCTTTGCATAGATTCCCCATTGTTTCCATTTAGAACAATGCCGTCTTTGAAAGGGAACCATTGCTATTTATGATTCATTAGAAATATTTTTTCTCAATCATCACTACTTGTCTGATACCTAAAACATATTTGCTCTCGGCTTCTAGAGGGAAACCATTATTCCCCAAACCTTTTCAATTACAAAACAATAATTCGCGCACCAAGTATCTGCTGCGATAATTCAATTCAATTACACTACAAGAAAAAAACAGGCATGAAACTCATATTTCATAATCCTCTGACTACAGTGCACACTGTCCTCACTGTACTACAGCATTAATTCACATAATCTCATGTGGGTACAGCTAGACAGACAGACAGACAGACAGACAGACAGACAGACAGATAGATAGATAGATAGATAGATAGATAGATAGATAGATAGATAGATAGATAGATCTAGACAGAGAGAGAGATCGATCATCTATCTCTCTATCTCTGTCTAGATCAATCTATTTATCTTAGATCTACCTATCTATGTACTTACAGCTTAGATCTATCAGTCTATCTATCTTAGATCTATCTATCTCTGTCTAGATCGATGTATCTATCAGTCTATCTATCTCTGTCTAGATCTCTCTATGTCTATCTTAGATAGATCAGTAGATCAATCTAAGATAGATAGACATAGATAGATCTAGACAGAGATAGAATGATAGATCTAAGATAGATAGATCAGTCTAAGATAGATAAACATAGATAGATCTAGACAGAGATAAGTAGGTAGATAGATCGATCTAGACAGAGAGATAGATAGATCTAAGATAGATAGATCGATAGATCTAGACAGAGATAAGTAGATAGCTAGATAGATAGATCTAATATAGCTAGATAGATCTAGACAGAGATAGATAGATCTAAGATAGATAGAGCTTGCCAGAGATAGGTAGGTAGATAGATCGATATAGACAGAGAGCTAGAGAGAGAGATAGCTAGATCGATAAATCTAAGCTGGATAAGTACATAGATATGTAGATCTAAGATAGATAGATAAAAGAATCTAAGACAGCTCTAAGATGGATCAATACATAGATAGTTTTAAGACAGACAGATCTAAGATAGATAGATCTAAATAGATGGATAATTACTGTGTAGATCTGGACTATGTTAAGGTTCTCTAACCTTTCTATATGTTATATATACTGCTATGACCATTCAGTAATCCAATATGTTTGCTAATAATTTACTACATACTGTGTACCACATCGCATTGCTGTCTGATTAAAACAATGAAAAATGAATCTATCATCTAATATCTATCTATCTGTTTATCTATCATCTACTATTTAAATCTAATATCTATATCTTTAATAATGTAAAAAGTGCTTATTATTATAAGTATTATTATTAATATTTAGCCTTGTAAGGACCTGCTTTCTTTTTTTCTTCAAGATATATAGATAAAGAGATGATAGATAGATAGATAGATAGATAGATGGAATAAACCCACAGTAACTTTTTTGCATATGCTTGGAGCGTTGTCCATATTTTCTATTTGTCTATTTGGGTTTTAGTATTTGGTGCTGCTCTGAACGTCTTTTTGTTTCCTAGATAGATAGAAAGAGAGAGAGACAGACAGATAGATAGATAGATAGATAGATAGATAGAAATACAGGAAACAGCCAGCACAAGTTCTCTCCTAAAAGGAACTTTATAATGGTCTTCTCATGTGAACCCTTTAATACCATTCTCTAAGCAGTGCAAATTTGTACAGGAAATAATGAGACAATTAGTAGGATATAGTTGCCGCTTATTACGGCCAGATCAGGCAATAAAAATCGATTTAATAATCCTGTAGTCACAATTAAACATTTTTAATTACAAATAAAGGTCCCCTAAGGACCCGGCTTCTTATTAAAAAAAAAATCATACAATATAACCCAAAACGCAATCTTGTTTATTATTATTACCTACAAGCGCCTCCGCAGCTCAGTCCCAAACCATCCATGTGATCATGGTTTTCCTGTTTTTGCAAATTTCTATTTGCTACGGCAGACATTTCTGTTGTATAGCTACTTTCCATATTGTACCTGAGCCTACACAACCTTTGTCAGCCATTTTGGAGGCTATGGATAGGTGTCTTTGGTCATCTGGTCACTTAAACTGTATATATATATATATATATATATATATATATGACATGTGCAAGACATACAGAAGTATAATTCACGTAAACTGTAGTCCTGAATGCAAAATGTATACAGAAGAGCTAATCGATTGCCAAGTGTTGGACACCCACCAATCTGATATCGATGACCTAGTCTTAGGGTAGGCCACTGATATTTTTAGCCTGTAAAATTCCATTAAAGGACTACCTTTCTCATTATGGCTAGAGCTACATGGCAACTTTGTCCACAACTCTCATTGTGTGACAAAGATCCTGTGTTGCCCGGCAACTCCTTCACCAATGTAAATGAATGGAGTCCCAAGTACGCAAAAAGATCAAGCCCTGGGCGACATGACAATCTTTGATTGTGGACAAAGTGGCAATGTAGCCCTAGCCTTCAATCGTTTTAGTACAATAGTACAACATACTAGCAAAACCCCATCAAAATCACTGGGTGGCCACACATGGGATATCACAAAACAATATTGTCTTGAATAGCTCACCATCTTGTGACATACATATCTGTACATGCCTAGCCAAGAGGAAAGGAAGGGAAGGACATGTGTATGCACATTAGAGATGGCCGAATCGCTTCAGCACGAGACAGGTTTGACCTGAATATCCCAAATTGTTCAGTTTTTAACGAAATCGAACAATTAGGGATTTGTCTCAGATGAACTAAAATGGCCACCATGTATTGTGGTCAATTATTATACCCTGTGGTCTCTTCAGACCCCAGTGTATAATAGGTGGAGTCCCAGGGGAGGTAAAAAAAAAAAAACATTCATCCCTCACCTCTTTTGGGCCTCTGCGTGGCATCCTGAATTGTTCTGATGACGTCATGCACCAGGGGTCACCGCTGAGGTCCAGTCACATTGACGACATGCCGCTTGGCGTGCCCATGTCCACGATGACCAGGTCGATGACCCCAAGCATATGATATCATCGATGAGACCAAGAGAGAAAGCTGGACACCGCAGAGAATGAATACAATTGGACAAAAAAAAAAGTAAATAAACTTGCAATGGTTCACCCTGTGACACCTCTATAGAAGTGGCAGAGCTGAGGTTATCATTTACCACCACATTGACCATGAAAGCTCAGCGCAGATAACTTAGGATCACCAATGATATGACAATGGGTTGTGCAGAGCTACGTCTCTATACGAGAAACTACTCCATCTAAAACCCTGCCTGAAATTCTTTACATAACTGGTAAAGTTCATACAACTCCAGATGTTATTGCAGATAATTTATTCCATGGGCTGATACAGAATATAGAAAGTTCTATGTTCTTATTAAAAGTAACTTTTCAATAAGTATATTCATAAGCAGCGCTGTACGTGCGATTATAATAACAGTGTTTGCCATCCTATGCTGTTATTACAGCCGACCCATCTGCCAGGGATCTAAAAGGAGACACAATAACTAATATTATTATTTGTCTCCAATTCGTTCATAGATAGGAAGAAGAGAGCTGCAGACGAGCTATTCCGGGGGTAGACAACTGACTATGTTGGGCATATGAGGGCGTAGGGTGGAGAGTTTGTGTTTCTCAACTTTTGCTGCTACGCTTCACAATCTGAAATCATCAGAACTTAAAATTTCAATGGAAATGTTCCAATTTGATGGGTATTTCTAACATAGCGTTGTGGCTTCTTTATAGCAGACTGAAAAGCTGACCCTTGACCTTTCTCCAGTTACATCTAAAGCTGCATACAGAACTCTGATACAGTATAGTCGAGATGCTGCATTGCCTGTAGTTATACAATGTTTGGTAGGAGACCTACCACAATGCGACACAACATTACATCGACTTTTCTAGATCCTCAAACTCCAAGGCAGAGCTGGGAGATGAAGATGATGCAGTCCGAGAATTGCTATAATGGGAAACCATCTGAATGCAATGTGAACTGTGTCCAACATGATAAGGCTCAATTCACATCTCGTTTTACAAGAACATTGGCAGTATATGCCAGAGGTATTCCCCAATGACTTCATGTACCCACTGTGCACCAAAAAAAGTGTAATCTTTAAGGGGATTAACACTACAATATGCTCTTCTATGCCATCTCTAGGTAAGGGCATGGTGCCATTTACCCCCATGTTGGCTGCTCCATGCATACTCAAAAGGGTCTCCAGCACCATTGCTGCTGTTGCATGTCTACAGAGGGGAACAATAGTATGGCCCCATCCCCAGCTGACTTATGTGACCGCAGGCTTAAAGGGTTTTTCCAAAACTTACTTTTTGACAATTTATGCTGAGGATAGCTCATCACTATGTGATCAGTCAGGCTCCAACACCCAGGACCCTCACAGATCAGCTGGTTGAAGAGGCTGCAGTGTTCAGATAAGCACCACAGCCTATACACACAATGCTAAGCACAGTGCCGTAAACTGCGAGGAGGCTATACTTGGTATTGCACTAGAATGCGACTGAGCTGCTGTACCATGTGACCGGTAAGTATAGGTCTTCAATATGTAAGTCCTGGAACACCCCTTTAGGCTAAGGCCTCGCATAGCAAGCCGCAGACAAAAAGCACTGCGGGAAAAAGTGGCAGAAATGCAGTTTTCCTCTGCGGACTTTCTGTTTCTATTATACCTATACAGAAAACACCAGTATTTCCGTAGGTATAATGGACATGCTGTGATTTACGAAAACGCAAGTATTTTTGAAATCGCAGCATTTCCGCTGCGGCTATTTTTCTATAATGTGTGTATGGGATTAGCTAGATATTGTACAATGCAGCATTTTGTGCCACTGCGTTTTCACAATGTGGGGCCCCAGCCTTAAGTCGGAGTTATATTCATAAGGAATACTCCCAGCCTATATAAAATATACAAGACGTGCCTGAAAATGGACATGCGGACAGAGTCGTTGTAAAGATCACAATCCTTACAACTGATCATGACAGTATGACCAAACCCTGGCATCTCCACGATCAGAATAAAGTCATGCACAGTGCCATTCTCATAGGAGTGCCTATTCCGTGTCCTGTAGTTCACCACATTCAAGTGCATGGCGCTGACCGGACCTCACTAAAAACACAGAGATCATCACTTCAAAGTACCAGCAACCTCTTTCAAGGGTCCTATCATGTGCATACAGTAAGATATTCCAGAAATATGATATAGGCGGAAGAACCACTTCTGAGATCCTCATGAATCCAGAGAATTACAGTTCCTGATCCAAATGCCTCTATCTTAAAGGGAGTCTATCATTAGAAAAACACATTTTTAACTAATGGCATGTTGGAATAGCCTTTAAAAAGGCCATTCTACTCCTACCTTTCATTCTAAGCTTCCCCCCGCCGTTTCTGACAAAATCGGTTTCTTCTGTTATGCAAATTACGATCATGGTGAAACGGGGGAGTTTCCCCTGTGCTCCAAGCACCCTCAGCGTCATAACTCTCCACCGCACCTTAGCTGCTTATGTTCACTCCCTTCCTCTTCTTCGCTGGAACTTCTGCCTTTCGCCGCAGTATGCTTATGTAGCAGACCACCGGAAAATGGCCACCCAGACATGCTTATGTACTGCACCGCAGTACGCTCTCGTAGCAGACCACCGTAAAATGGCAGCCCAGACATGTTCAAGCCGATGCCTACGAAAGGCAGAAGTTCCGGCGAAGAGCAGGAGGAGAGTGAACATAAGCAGCTAAGGGGCGGTGGAGAGTTATGACACGGAGGGTGCTCAGAGCACAGGGGGAACGCCGCCGGTGCTCCGTGATCCTAATTTGCATAACAGAAGAAACCGATTTTATCAGAAACGCCGGGGAGTAGAAAAGAATGGAACGTAGTAGTAGAATAGCCTTTTTAAAGGCTATTCCAACATGCCACTAGTTAAAAATGTGTTTTTCTAATGATAGACTCCCTTTAATGATGTACCTACCATTTTTCTTGTTTGTTTGTTTTTTTTAAATGCATTTACTTCAATCAATATATAAATTTCACTGCTCTGTATAATATAATATGGGAGGCACATTTAGGGTAAGATCACACATAGGGATGCGGTTCATATTTTGTGGTGGATTTCATCTCAAAATCGCTCCAAATTTTATCTAGAATTTGCCTACCATTGTGTTCAGTGGGCGGCAGAGACTATCACATGATGCTGAAATAAAAATCAGCGTCCTACTCATTGGATTCCGTTGCTGATTTTATTACAGAACCCACGGCAAAACCCTCATCTGATCAGTCCCATTCATCTGAGGCTGGTCAGCAAGTAAACCCGTACTCACCGTGGGGTGTCCAGGGCCAAAGAGTGGAGGGGAATCTGATACGGAAGACCATTTTTAATATTATTTAAAAAAAAAATCAAATTTTTTTCACAATGTGGAAGAAGTTAGACTCTTAACGGAAAGAACAAGCAAAGGACATAAACATTACAGGACGGTTCACGTTTTATTGGCCTTCTAATATACAGTATTCCCAAAGGTGAAGTCGATGATTAAATCATGAATTGGATTATGCAAATGTTTAGACATAAAAAAAAACTATGAAAGAATATTATTAAAATTAATGTGGTGGTTGTATATAGGCTATATACCTGTCACTATGTATTATTATTAATGAGACACGTTACTATTATTGCAATTTTAGTGAAACTTAGCGATGAACAAAGAGAAATCATTAGATAAAAATGTTATCATTAAATTAGATTCTAATCACATAAATAACAGAAAACTACCCAAGTGCTATGGGAAAAATGACAGAAAAATCTATTATATTTCATGTTCATGAGTATTCTTATTATTATTGCAAACGTATATTGTAACACTCTCTCTTCATCTACAGGGTAGCTAATATATTAGAGCAGTAGTTTGAGATCTACAGTGGCTCGGACTTATTATAGGATGAGTAAGACTGGAGAATAGATAGCCATTTTGGAGGCTATGGACTACTGTCCTTGGTCACCCAGTCTTTGTTTCGCCGCTTACATGTCAGATGTACCCATTGGTTCCCATTCACCCAAAAAGAGGCCCAAAGACATGTAGAAATGTGCACCGGACCTCCCTGGGGCCACTGCTTATTATACTCTGGGGTCTAAAGAGACTCCAGAGTATAATTCTAGTACCTCCAGTTTGGACCTATCTATAAAACATAGTGTATAACACTGTCAGGGCTCCTAGGAACCTATCTATAAAACATAGTGTAGATCACTGTCAGGGCTCCAAGGAACCTATCTATAAAACATAGTGTATAACACTGTCAGGGCTCCTAGGGACATATCTATAAAACATAGTGTATAACACTGTCAGGGCTCCTAGAAACCTATCTATAAAACATAGTGCAGAATACTGTCAGGGCTCCTAGGAACCTATCTTTAAAACATAGTGTAGCTCACTGTCAGGGCTCCTAGGAACCTAACTATAAAACATAGTGTAGAACACTGTCAGGACTTCTAAGAACCTATCTATAAAACATAGTGCAGTACACTCTTATGGACCTAGGAACCTATGTATAAAACATAGCGTAGAACACTGTCAGGGCTCCTGGGAACCTATCTATAAAACATAGTGTAGAACACTGTCAGGGCTCCTAGGAACGTATCTATAAAACATAGTGTAGAACACTGTCAGGGCTCCTAGGAGCCTATCTATAAAACATAGTGTAGAATACTGTCAGGGCTTCTAGGAACCTATCTATAAAACATAGTGTAGAACACTGTCAGGGCTCCTAGGAATCAATCTATAAAACATAGTGTAGAACACTGTCAGGGCTCCTAGAAACCTATCTATAAAACATAGTGTAGAACACTGTCAGGGCTCCTAGGAACCTATCTATAAAACATAGTGCAGTACACTCTTATGGACCTAGGAACCTATGTATAATACATAGCGTAGAACACTGTCAGGTCTCCTGGGAACCTATCTATAAAACATAGTGTAGAACACTGTCAGGGCTCCTAGGAACCTATCTATAAAACATAGTGTAGAACACTGTCAGGGCTCCTAGGAATTTATCTATAAAACATAGTGTAGAATACTGTCAGGGCTTCTAGGAACCTATCAATAAAACATAGTGTAGAACACTGTCAGGGTTCCTAGGAACGTATCTATAAAACATAGTGTAGAACAGTGTCAGGGCTCCTAGGAACCTCTGTATAAAACATAGTGTAGAACACTGTCAGGGCTCCTAGGAACCTCTGTATAAAACATAGTGTAGAACACTGTCAGGGCTCCTAGGAGCCTATCTATAAAACATAGTGTAGAACACTGTCAGGGCTCCTAGGAATGTATCTATAAAACATAGTGTAGAGCACTGTCTGGGCTCCTAGGAATCTATCTATAAAGCATAGTGTAGAATACTGTCAGGGCTTCTAGGAACCTATCTATAAAACATAGTGTAGAACACTGTCAGGGTTCCTAGGAACGTATCTATAAAACATAGTGTAGAACAGTGTCAGGGCTCCTAGGAACGTATCTATAAAACATAGTGTAGAGCACTGTCAGGGCTCCTAGGAATCTATCTATAAAGCATAGTGTAGAATACTGTCAGGGTTCCTAGGAACGTATCTATAAAACATAGTGTAGAACAGTGTCAGGGCTCCTAGGAACCTATCTATAAAACATAGTGTAGAACACTGTCAGGGCTCCTAGAAACCTATCTATAAAACATAGTGTAGAACACTGTCAGGGCTCCTAGGAACCTATCTATAAAATATAGTGTAGAACACTGTCAGGGCTCCTAGGAATCTATCTATAAAGCATAGTGTAGAATACTGTCAGGGCTTCTAGGAACCTATCTATAAAACATAGTGTAGAACACTGTCAGGGTTCCTAGGAACGTATCTATAAATCATAGTGTAGAACACTGTCAGGGCTCCTAGGAACCTATCTATAAAACATAGTGTAGAACACTGTCAGGGCTCCTAGGAATCTATCTATAAAGCATAGTGTAGAATACTGTCAGGGCTTCTAGGAACCTATCTATAAAACATAGTGTAGAACACTGTCAGGGTTCCTAGGAACGTATCTATAAAACATAGTGTAGAACAGTGTCAGGGCTCCTAGGAACGTATCTATAAAACATAGTGTAGAACAGTGTCAGGGCTCCTAGGAACCTATCTATAAAACATAGTGTAGAACACTGTCAGGGCTCCTAGAAACCTATCTATAAAACATAGTGTAGAACACTGTCAGGGCTCCTAGAAACCCATCTATAAAACATAGTGTAGAACACTGTCAGGACTCCTAGGAACCTATCTATAAAACATAGTGTAGAATACTGTCAGGGCTCCTAGGAACCTATCTATAAAACATAGTGTAGATTATAATGCGGAGGACATAAAAAATGAACAATTTGGAATATTCGGGTCATACTCGGTTCAGTATGAGTCGGTTTGCCCATCTCTTTTAGGGACAAAACTCATAGATTTTCTATTCATTTCAGCATCAGGTTTACACGAGGATAAAACAAATATGAGCTATGTAGGATATGGATTTTTTTTTTTTTTTTTTTTTACAAATAATAGCCTACCCAAAGGCTGATCACTACAAGGAACAAATAACTGTAAGGATTTGATTTTATGGCTTCCTAAATGTGCCGGATACAGCCATCGATGTGTCGTACAAAGAACAACATGAGTCATTACCTCTGGGACAAGTGTCCCAATCAAAGTGAAGGGCTCAGGTCTCCCGACTGGTTCATGTAGTTTGGTGACAAGGCTTCCTGCCGATTATCGTGGCTTTCAATCAAACCATCTGAACATCACAATTTTGTTTAGCTGTCTAATGCCACTAGCTATAAAGTAATGGTCTAACATAATATATGATCAACGCAGAAAAAAAAACACATCACTAAAGGCCCACAAGGTAGAAAACATAGAACACGAAGGATAAGGAAAGACTCAGTTCTCAGCTGATACATTTTTTTCGGCCTTGCGGATACATCTGCATTGAGATAAAGTCATCGTGTGCAATTTATATCTTTTATTAACAGGTAAAAAACACAATTATTGGAGACAGAATTGTTCCAGTTTTCAGGCAATCTCTAAATAAAATGGATTTTTCGTGTTACTGAAGCTTCCAGTGACAAGAGTAATAGATTTTAGCTGGGGATGAATGCCTACGCCTGGCACGCATTGGCAGGCAGGCTCTTTGCATTAATATTTTATACAAATATAAGCCAGGTGTCTAGTAAACCTTTATAGGGTTTGGGCTGTTGAGCAGGAATCTAATACCATAAGTTATTCTGGTAGAAAAAAGGTTGATTTTAGACAAAATAAGCTATAAGTGCTATCCCCAGACACCAGCGGCACTACGTCAGTGCCCCAGGTGGCATCGGAGTCTACCAACACCCCTGACCAGCATATCTAAGAAGTAAGATGGAGACAAAAAGTGTCAGAAAAATTGACCCATTCAGACCCATATTATGGGCCATTGGGGGACACAATTTTAGACTTGTAGTGTGGCATGTTCCATCACATTCTATATCATGGAAAGCATTGTTTATTGCAGAGAAGGGGGCACCTCCAAATTTTAGTTGGTGAAACAGGCGCATTTCATCTTGATTCTGGGTCCACCCCAGATGGTATTACCCCCCCATCCTTTTGGTCACAGTTTGCCCATGACAAGCCAAACTTGCTGAGGTTGATTCTGAAATTCGAGACAATCCAAGCAATTTCACAGACTTGGCCATATAGCATAGTAGTCCATGGTAGCATATCAAAAAACTACGTACTTGTAGGGTGAAGAGGGTCTAGAAACTTATATACATGGACCCTAAACAAGTTATTCTATGCTATGACATCACTTATTCCAAAAATAATGCTGGAATACCCAAAGTATAATCTACCACTGGTGGGCGCCATAACACTGATGACTCTTGGATTATTATAAACTCAGGTTTATATTATTGATTGCCTTTGCTGTAGGGTTGCAGTCACATGGGTAAGTAAGTGCTGCTCCTCGAAGGTGTCACAGTTACCAAAAATGACCATGCTTGGGAAATGTATTTTGTATGGGTTGTATGGGTAATTGTCTTTCACCTTTACAAGCCATTTGATTGCAATTATTACAAAATTGATGTACAATAATTTGCGGCAAAACCAACCAGCGCACTACCTACCTGCCTGTGTGAATACACCCTTATAACACCAAAGGAAAAGGCTGAAACATCAAGCAGAAAAATGGAAAGTAATTAAGACAAATGTAACACACATGTGCGGCTTAAAGACCCCCATGGGGAATGTTGTTAATATGTGAAAGCTGTAAAACATAAAATGGGGGAAATATTTCACTGATGAAATCCTCATGTCCCACTCTTCCATGTACTGAAGATGGATGGAGACTGAGCTTGGAGGATTGAACCCTACTGATCTGTACATGAATAGCCATGGTACAATGTCATAATATGTCTTAGGAAATATTGGTGATAATTCTTCTGTAAATCATCTCTGAGTAAAACACTCATCCAGATAGTCATATGATATGGACACAAAAATGCGGCAATGCTCATGGGGGAATTATCACATTCGGGATTACTGAATGATCATAGAAAAGCCTGTATCATATAATTGTCAGGATAGAGAAGAAGATGGCGATACATGATAGATAGATAGATAGATAGATAGATAGATAGATAGATAGATAGATACTGTAGATAAACAGATTGATAGATATTATAGATACATACTATAGATAGAGTAGATCAATATAGGTGATAGATAAATGCTGTACATAGATAATAGAGTAAATAGATACAGTAGATAAGTGGACAGATAGATAAATACTGGAGACAGATGAAAAGATGATAGATAAATAGAGCTGATAGATGAAGTAGATAGACTGTAGATAGATAGATATTTACTGTAGATAGAATTAGATGGACAGATACTGTGGATAGATAGATTAAATAGATACTGTTGACAGATACTGCAGATAGATAGAAGACATAGAGATAGACACATACATAAAATAGATAAAGTAGAGAGATAGACAGATGCAACTAGTGAGATATTTACTATAAATAATTAGATGGACAGATACTGTAGATAGCTAGATAATGTAAATAGATACCGTTGACAGATACTGTAGATAGATAGAAGAGATAGCTAATAGAGATAGATAAACAAATAGTTAAATAGATACAGTAGAGAGATACATAGATAGATATTAAAATTGATTATCCCAGATAGATAATACCAGATTATCAAATGTCCTAGATTATTGGACAGTTATAGGGAACAATATAATATTATAGAGGAATATTTTATATCTTGCTCTTCTAGGCATTCCCTAACAACACATACAATTTTTTCTGTACAGTGTTTGTGCACCTCACTACTGCTGGGAGTATAGGCGCCCTAGGGGTACATCTACATTGGATGACTTCCCTGCTAAATCAAAGAATTAGGAAGTATAATGGAAGGTCTTATGTGGCATCCCAGAGCTGGCTGTGGCTGGGCTGAGGGTGATCTCTGTGCATTGTATTATTTCCTGTTGCTTCATAGCCTGTGTGACATAGCAGGGGGTCCTGAGTCTCACACAACACAGCGCCACCTAGTGAGCCTCACACATGCATTACACCTCCCATAGGATTGAATAGTAACCAAATGTCCAATGGGAGGACATCGCCTGGGAAAAGGGGAGGAGTCAGCTGATCACTGGGTCCCCATGGTAACACCCCTGCAGGAAGGTCCTGCGTGTGAGGAGTTAGAAGTGTGGAGTGTTAGGAGGAGGAGGTGAGGAGATAAGTGTGATGTTCTGTGAAGAAAGCAGTGAGTTTAGTGCAGGAATCTCAAGTCCTAGACAGGCCCAGGAAGGTTGGAGAGCTGACATACTCCAGCTATTCAGAAGATCCTGTCCCCTGTCTGCCTAGCCATCGCCCTGAAGGAAGTCAAGCATCATTATCTTGTCAGCATGAGACTGTGGAGAGAACATTCTGGAACACGTGCTCCATAGCAAGTATCACAGGATCCAGGGGCCAAGGCCAGACCTGTGGAATATCCTGCCACCCTGACTATTGCACCCCGAAACTCTGAGCTATCAGGACCACATAACGTGAGTGGGGAATATTATGTACTAGTATCATGGTGGGCATCCTCCTATGAGCCAAATAGGAGCCCAGACGCACCTCAGGGCTGTAACACTGAAGTATAAGGGCTAGGAACACCTTTCATCAAGTCTACCCTGCACCCCAGGACTTTGCTGTGTCACCAGGCGTACCCCGTTGTTTTGTATTGAGTAAACTGTTTAAGCATTTGTGCCTCCACACCCATGGAAGTAAAAGTTCAACTTTACAACCGTTTCTGTGTCTGACTCTGCACCGACAACATCAGGGCGCCCCAAACACCACCAGTCGGCACAGTATAGGGGAAGCGCCCCGGGGGAACAATCACCACCAACATTTGTGCAGCCCCCTCATCACCGGTACCAGTGGTGGTAACGTGGGACAGCACCAGCGCTGCGCCCTCGTGCCCAGAGACCGTGACAAGTCTGCGCTGTTTGCACCCCGCAATCCCAACTGCAGCGTTACCTTCCATCTGGTCACCGCACTTATACTTCTTCCTGCATGATGCACTTCTGGTCCAGGCTCAAAAAACTGCCGACACTTTTCCAAAAAATGTTGTGTGTGAAACAAGACCGATGGCAGTTCACAGAGGTGTCATATTACATCTTTACATAGGAGTCTATGGAGAGAGGAGAGACACAAACAGAGCCTTTTGGGGAGGCATAGGAAGTTTCTTTCTCATCCCAAGTGTTTTATTCATATCAATACAGGTTAGTACTTCTCTACAATGTCCTACGTAATCCTGCTGAGAAAAAGACTTAGAACAGCAGATTCTCCTCTACTTTCTGTGTGCAGTACATGACAAAATATCAGTTAGTCTCCACCCACCAGAGCTGAAAGAGAGGAAAACTGCTAAAAATTGCAAAATATGTCATATATTGGTTAAAAATATCATTACGCCTCCTATATGCATTGTACTATTGATTTATATAAAATTTGTTAAAGGGTAGTGTAAGGGAATTGCTCTTCCGGTAACTGCTGGTGATCCCTGGGAGGAGGAGAACGACAAGACAGTGAGTCCTAAGCTGAACCCACCCCCTGTTCCTGCCTACTTGCCTCACTGCCCTAGGTGACAGCGGACAACTGGGCACCAGTCCCTTCTTATGATAAAGGTGATGACACAGAATGAAGACAAGACAAACAAATGGGAGGTCAGCTAGCCAAGGGGTCGTAAACAGTTGAGCAGTGCAGTACAAAATCAAAATCCAAGAGAGTAGTCTCAAGAAAAGACAAAGGTCAGAAATATAAATACAAATAGTACAGTATAGATCCAGCAAGTACAGAAAAGGCAAATAGCAAGCACAAAAGTGAGTGTGAGAAAACAATATATAGGAAGAAAGAACCCGCCCCAGACTTGATAGGAAGATAAGCTGTCAATCACACAGGTATAGCTAAGATTAACTATTGGAGTAGCAGAGGGAAACAAAGGTGTAAGAGATGGGTGTGGTGGAAAACCAATTACAGAGGTGAGAGAATAGGACAGTATTCAGACAGTACAAGAAGAACCTAAAGCAAGGAATCATAGCCGGACACGCCCCCTGCGCCATAGCATGTGGCTGCAGGATGGCACCGAAGTCTGAACGAGCAAGGATATTACAGGTAGACTATTGTAAGTGTTGCTTTATTTTTCATTTTACAAATAAATTGGTGGCAAAAGTGGACTTCCCTTTATGTACTAGCCAAGCCAAGTATACCAACTAATGGCCCTGACCCTCGGCGCCTTCAAGGCTATTTTCTGAATGCTCCATGCTGATTTACATAACTTGTGCTCGCTGGCGTCATTTCTTCTGGTTAGCTTAACAAAAATATTACATTTTGTGAAACGGAAAGTCAAAGATGCAGGTGCAAAAAAAAGGAGTTATTTTTATACTGGGGGATAATTAGTGTAATTAAGTCGCGGCTATTAAACTGCCAGAATAAGAGAGCCAAGCAGTGTTTTCAAAGACTTTGCAATGTACAATATAATATGGAGCAATTAACTTAATTTCTTCTTGTGCTCCGTATTTTCCTCAAGTTTTTCGGTGTCTTATTAATTCATCTTAAAAAAAAAAAAATTAAAAATTATGCAAAATATCTCTATTCATAGAGTCGGGATTAAGCGTCGCTACTTTTATTGGCTTTCTTGCTATAACGTAGAATTACATAATCGCCTCTTTGCAGAAGTCCAGCAATGTTTTACAATGCAAATTTTAATTTAATATTTTGCAAGTTCTAATAATATTCCAGATCTCAGTTCATTACAGTCTTTTCCAATGGAGGCTCAAGGCATGCTGGGAATTTCTTTTCAAGTCTTCCTAATTGAAAGCAGTCTGTAATATGAAGTGAGTGTCTGCGCCGTCCAGCAGCAGGCAGGCCTGAGCTCGTTCCAGTAATGTTAATTAACACTTAATTACTAGTTTCTGATAGAGAACAGGTGCAATGGAAACATTCCCACCAATGGTCATGTGACGTGTTACGGTATATAGACGATGTATATGTGATATAGTCCAGAAAACGCCATAGTCAGGCATGACTGGTGCTGAAGGTATCTGTAGAATATCCTTCTCCTACAATATCTAATGACGGGCACCATGTGGGTTTTGTTTGGGTCTGACTGTGTTTCAGCAGCAGAGATCATTTGATTTCAATTGCCGGTTTCGTAAACCATATTTCCAGAAATGTAGACAAAAGCTGTATCCTATTTCACACTCTATGGGTAGAGAGTCAGCTAGACATGTCATTACGCAATAGTACTGACGGGAGGGGTCTGTACTGGGGTCTTCAAGACTTTATTGATCACCTATCCTTAAAGGGATTTTCTGGCCCTGAATTGATTTTTGTTATACTGATGACCAACAGCATCGGTCATTAGTATGTGATCTATTGGGGGTCCTGCACAGATCATCTGTTCCAGCAGCCTCCGTGCACTTAAAGTTGTTAGTCTACGGAGATAATTATTAAAGGTGTTAACAAGGATAAACTGTTTTTGGCAAGAGGAAGGTGAAAAAAAAAACCACGGTTCCTGGTGCTCCGGGGTCTTGTTTTGGTGGAAGAGCCAGAAAGAACAGCCCGGGAGAAGCAGAAGTAGACTTCGGCTTGAGACACTGGAGCACTGTGAACAGGTGAGTATGTTTTTTTCATTTTTCACCTTCCCCAGCCACTGTTCCAAAAAAGGTTTCCTGGACAACCCCTTTAATCTGCTCTCCTGTTCCTTATCTTCAATCTGACTGCGTTTTTACTTTGTCTCCTTATTCAGCCTCATATGGAAGGGGGATGAGGAGGGAGATTCTCCTACCAGCTGGTTAATTGAGTTTTTGTCTCATTCTATGTATTATCAGCCTCTTATCTACAACTTAGCAGTGTTAAAGAAGAAAGGAATAGCAGAGTGTAATAGCAGCAATTATTTGTGTGTCTGTTTCATAGACTAATATGAAGAAAGCAACTGCCTGAAAAGTAGAGAAAACATATTTCTTTAATAAGATACATTATAAAGTTTTTTATATTCACCTGTACTATTCATGTATGATAAGATGCTTTATAACAACACTGTGGCACAGAATGTTAATGTGACTCTTTTGATGTCTTTCGTTGTCCTCTGTGATAACATATCATGCTTTAGCAAGTCAAGTTAAGCTTTGCTATCTCTCTCACAGCTATTCCTCTCACATACACATGCATCCTTGGCACAGCAAATTTAACATGTGTTTTCAGTAAGAAAGGGAGAAGATGCAGCCAGATACTTCAACATATCTGTCTTGCAAACATAAATCCAACATACCTACATTTATTTCCCCTGATATATGTTCCTGGTCAATATTCAGGAAACCACCAAACACATTAGATGGCTGGTCAGTCCTAATAAAATTGGTAGATTTAGACAACATTCATCTAATGAATATGACCACCTTTAAGCTCCCTTAAAGGGGTTTGGGGGGAGGAGAGACTTGCTGCATGGTATACACTGCAGCAGTAGGGTCAGCTTACTAATATAGATGCAGGTTCCCTGGTGTGCTGATACTGAGGTCTTCACAGTGCTTCAGGGAGTCTTCTATTTCAGCCTGCCTCGCTGATGCTCTGATTCTTCGTCATGTAACCGACCTTGACACTTGCTGCTTTTACTGAAAGTAGAGCAAGGTCAGTCAAATGAAGAAGAGACAGCAGAGCAGTCTGAAATAGAAGACTTCTGGTATCTATAGTGGAAAACTGACCCTCAGTGGCGTAACTTGAGGGTGCAGTTGAATCTAGGAGCCTTAGGGGCCCCATAAGGTGTCTCTTATCAATATGAAAAAGACCATTATAATTGGGGAACTGGGTAGAGATTTTGCATTGCTTCATGTTATGCCTCTGCTGGACCTCCTTAAAGGGATTGTCCAGTCTTAATTTTTTTTTCATGGCCCATCCTCAGGATAGGCCATAAATACCTGATAGGTGGGGGGGTGACTCCTGGCTCCTGGACAGATCAGCTGTACAGAGCCGATTCCGGTGCCTGTCCCGCAGCTCAGCTCTCATTGAAGTCAGTGAGAGCTGAGCTACAGCGAAGGTGCCTGGTCACTATTCCGATCAAGTATTTATGGCCTATCTATAAGAAGCTTCAGCCTGGACAAACCCTTTAATTTTTGTTCCCCACATAACCCCTTTAACTGTTTACATAGGCACAGTGCCATATAAACATTGTGGCTGTGCCTGGTTCTGCAAAGCTATTTGCCATACCGGTGTAAACCAAGAAAGAGATGCATTGCTCATTGAACCGCCATACCCCTTTCCTTCCTCTAACCCGAAATAGAGGGACTTAATGGGCTATCCTAAAAAAACAGACAATTAATATTAATGTCCCACATAACCCCTTTAAGTTTTTGTTCTTTATCACCTCTCACAGCTATATATTGCCGAACTCCGCATCTGTGAAGGGATCTATTATACTATTCATCCTGATCCCTGAATAGAATCCAAATCCACAGTGAAGAATGGCACAAAGCAGTAGGTCATAGGAAGGAGGAGGAACACTGAGTACAGCTATGGCTGGTGATTATTAGTGTAGGAGATCAAGATATCTAAAAATGGATGTCTAGAATATTACCGCTGTCATATAATACTGTAACCTGAAATACATCAATGTGTTATGAAAAATGCCATATTAAGCATTTACTGTTGCTATGCTCTAAATGCCTCTGACAATGCGCCTCATGCCCGCGTACGTTGCTTTTAGTATTCCTTAATGGCAAATTCTTTCTGCACGAATGAGACCCAAGAAGCCTCCATTCAAGATCTCCACCATTGTCAACTTCAGAAGAGGAGGGAGGGGGTGATTAAGTACAAGAGACCCCTTCAGCTATGACATATACAAAGCCATTTTTCCGTAAGATATGACGGCAATTGAGCGGTTCTTAACAATAATCTTAGCGTATACCGCGCGTAAGGAATGATTAGAAAGAACGGCAAATTCTTCTGCAAAATTGTAAATGCATCCTGGAAAATGCCATTTGTCGGAGAGCCTGTGGCGACTGGAATTGTGTATTTAGTGGGCAACTGGCCAAGATGCTGAAATGATTCTTATATGTATATGCAGAGGCGTAACTTGAAGATCATGGGTCCTAATGGAAAATCTGTAAATGTATCCTGTGATATATTTTATGTGACCCCTCAGGGCCCACTGCACCCCCTATAGCTACGCCCCTGTGTAGCTGTATTTTGGGAATAAGCACCCAGTGAAAAGTGATCTAAGATCTGGTATCTGCTGTGAACCATGAAGAACATGCCTGAAGGAGACCTTGGTGTATAAAAGTAACTCTGACCCCTTGTAAAATAGGTATATGGATTAAAAAATCTCAAAAAGACCACCACTTTGAGAAGATCACTCCAGTCTAGACCTTATTTTTTTAACTATATACATTCAAATGAATGAGACCGAGCTGCAGCATGGCCATGTGACCAACGAACGTGATGTCATTCCTGTGATTGAAGAAAGCGGTCATATTTTCTAATCCTGGATAACCCCTTTTAAATACTGACCCCCAGTGATCATCTGTTTGAAGGAGACAGAGGTACACAGGTGACTGACACTTCAGCTTCACAGGCCATGGGATGACATGTTTATCAATCACATGGCCTGTTTGCAGCTCAGTCCCATTTAAGCGAATGGGACTGAGCTGCAATGCCAATTACAGCCACTATACAATGTATGGCACTGTGCTTGGTAAATAGTGAAGAGGGCACAGCACCTTTTCAAAAAGTTGAGTGGAGGGGGAGTTGGGAGTTGGAAGTGGCCTCCACTCTGATATTGATGGCCTAGTCTAAGGATAGGTTATCAATATCATAAACCTGGAAAACCCCTTTAATTTAATGTACATGGTGAGTCCCACTTTAAAGAAGATTAACGGTTCCCTGTGTCAGGTAAAGCCAGTCAGATTCAGGTGGGGAAGGTAGAACTTACATTTAGACTGAATTATCTATCCTATACTATTCTTTACTTCAGACAAGTAGTCAGATCAAGGTATAGTGGCTTATTGGCGCTTCTACTAGTACCCACCAGCGGGGCACACATCCATTTAGCCTCTCCAGTTGGTGCACCTATCACTATAGGCTGCAGTTTACTGCTATAGGGTACCCAAATGGCTTTCCCACTTTAAGCCTCTTGCACATGGTGGTATGGCCTATACTGTACTTATAAGTGCCTTGATGTGCAGGTACATGTATGGTATGTGGTGATATTCTGTTCTGTTACGGAGGCAACATACAGTGGCACAACCTGTAATATGGACCAATAGAGGCCCCATGTACCCCTAACTGGACTTTTCCACTAGTATAATTGTCAAAGTCATTTGTCTCCTCTCCCACCAGTCTTCATTCTCTACTTTTTCTGGGTTTTTCCCATAGGCCGTAGTGGATTTTGGTGATGTGCAGACCTTGGGGACCTCTTCGTCATGTCCCTTAAGCCTCAAGCACATAACCATATGTTAATACTGTCGGTAATAACAGACAATATAAAGACAGGGCCGTTTTAACACATTGTTGAGCCCAGTGCAAAGGTTTTATAAGGGGTCCCCCCCATTCACCACCATGTAGACATAACCATCCATATTATAATGCCCCCTCAGTGGTCTCCACACAGTATAATAGTTTTCCCCTCCACTTGCCCCCACAGTACATATTGCCCCCTCCAGTTGCCCCTAGTTTCTTTTCTCACTCAGTATATATTGTCCCCCTCCAGTTGCCCCCACAGTTTCTTGTCCACTTACAGTTGTCCCCAGCACAATGGATCCAAAAAAAAAAAAAAACAGAAAAACATAATATTCATCTTTCCCTGTTCCCCTGTTCTCTTCTGTCTCTGGTCTGTCCCGAAGTCTTCAGGGAGCAATTACGCATGACGTCACTACATTGCACCTATTGCTTCTAAGACACGGGGGGGGGGGGGGCCGAATGCTGCTTCACCATTGTACTCAACTCATCTGTGCCCAGATGATGCGGATTAGTTGGAGTTGGGGCAGCCCGGGGCAGTACTCTAAATGCAGTGCTGTTCCACGGGGCACCTGTTACCATAGGGGCCGATGTAAGTGCACTGTTGGCCTATTGTTAAAGTGGCCTTGTATACGGACCCATTCATTACTATGGCCCCATACACACGGCCATAATTTTTACATATGTGTGTTGAGCAGGTCCTATTCTTGTCTGTTTTTGAGGCTTAGTCTCATGTATTCTATTGACAGTCAGTAAAAACATGGCTGATTTTATACAGGTTCCACCTGCCTGTTCTATTTTCATGGATCCTAACGTTGTGTACATGGGGCATTAGTGGACTGGTTAATGCATTTCTCTTAACCTCTCCTCGTCTTCAGTTTTTCTTCTCTTTTAGCTACACCATTACTTGCTCTCCAGCCGTCAGTTCTCAGAACAGTCTCCCAGCATCCTCTGCTGTGGCTTCAGTCTTCTCTTTTATTGATATGGCAATGCGGTAATGGTTCAGATTCATCATATTCTGTTTGAACTTCAGACCGAGGAGTTTCATTATTATGGATCACAGCCAGGGAAATGGGCGCAACAAAATATATTCACAGATCATTACAAGAAAATTGTGTTTGAAGTTCCAAAAAGGAAAAAGTTAACACCCGTCATTCTCCTATTGGACCATTTGACCTTCCTTACCCACGACAGCTATAATAATCATTCGGTGGCTGGGGGAGGCTTCTTGACTTCGGGAATGAAAGATGCATTTCGTCTAGGAAGCACAGAGGCGAGGTTGTGGGGAGAGGAGGCACATGAAAGAAGGTATATATATCAGATGGCCAGTTAACAATCTCTGCCATTGTGTTTTTAATGAGAAAGGATAAAATAGTTAAATCTGATATAAAAGATAGAAAGGAGAACCGTCAGGAGACCCTTCTTAGGCTTTATCCATTTGGATACTGTGTAGTGTTGCATACAGTAGGGAGGGGGCTCCACAGTAAAGATTAAAATGGGCCCTATTAGATTAGATTCACACTATGGAAAAAGTAGAGGAATTTTAGGCAGTCTCCCTCTCCAAATTGTTGCTTTACGACACAGCTTTAAAGGCAGCTTAGCTGCAGACACAATGGGGCAGAATCAGCTATGGAATCTGCTGGAAGATCAAGCAGGATGCTTATTTTTTCTGTGTCCTGAAAACAGAGGCATCTGTCATTCTCTCCCATTGAAAACATTAAGAGGCAGATCCTGGACAGAATTTGGAGCTGATTTTGAAGGGGAATCTGCCTCAAAATCAGCTGTAAATTCAGTTGTGTGAACCTAGCCTTATAGTGTCAGATTTTGCCACCAAGGGCAAAAGGGACTTTCCATGTTCCTTGGGCCAATTCTCCTCCCCTTCCCAGATAACAGTTAGAAAAGGGTGAACCATCAGTATTAGTTTCGAGTTCAGCTGGCTCGGGCACAAGATTTGTTTTGGGTCGAACAAGTTTGGTACAAACCACACCTTAAAATGACTTAAAGCATAGTGTAGAATACTCTCAGGGCCACTAGGAACCTATCTATAAAACATAGTGTAGAACACTGTCAGGGCCACTAGGAACCTATCTATAAAACATAGTGTAGAACACTGTCAGGGCTCCTAGGAACCTATCTATAAAACATAGTGTAGAACAGTGTCAGGGCTCCTAGGAACCTATCTATAAAACATAGTGTAGAACACTGTCAGGGCTCCTAGGAACCTATCTATAAAACATAGTGTAGAACACTGTCAGGGCTCCTAGGTACCTATCTATAAAACATAGTGTAGAACACTGTCAGGACTCCTAGGGACCTATCTATAAAACATAGTGTAGAACACTGTCAGGACTCCTAGGAACCTATCTATAAAACATAGTGTAGAACACTGTCAGGACTCCTAGGGACCTATCTATAAAACATTAAAACATAGTGTAGAACAGTGTCAGGGTTCCTAGGAACATATCTATAAAGCATGGTGTAGAACAGTGTCAGGGCTCCTAGGAACGTATCTATAAAACATAGTGTAGAACAGTGTCAGGGTTCCTAGGAACATATCTATAAAACATAGTGTAGATTATAATGCGGAGGACATAAAAAATGAACAATTTGGAATATTCGGGTCAAACATATCTATAAAACATAGTGTAGAACACTGTCAGGGCACCTAGGAACCTATCTATAAAACATAGTGTATAACACTGTTAGGGCTCCTAGGAACCTAAGTATAAATCATAGTGTATAATACTGTCAGGGCTCCTAGGAACCTATCTATAAAACATAGTGTAGAACACTGTCAGGGTTCCTAGGAACATATCTATAAAACATAGTGTAGATTATAATGCGGAGGACATAAAAAATGAACAATTTGGAATATTCGGGTCAAACATATCTATAAAACATAGTGTAGAACACTGTCAGGGTACCTATCTATAAAACATAGTATAGAACACTGTCAGGGCTCCTAGGAACCTAACTATAAATCATAGTGTATAATACTGTCAGGGCTCCTAGGAACCTATCTATAAAACATAGTGTAGAACACTGTCAGGGTTCCTAGGAACATATCTATAAAACATAGTGTAGATTATAATGCGGAGGACATAAAAAATGAACAATTTGGAATATTCGGGTCAAACATATCTATAAAACATAGTGTAGAACACTGTCAGGGCACCTAGGAACCTATCTATAAAACATAGTGTATAACACTGTTAGGGCTCCTAGGAACCTATCTATAAAACATAGTGTAGAACACTGTCAGGGCACCTATCTATAAAACATAGTATAGAACACTGTCAGGGCTCCTAGGAACCTAACTATAAATCATAGTGTATAATACTGTCAGGGCTCCTAGGAACCTATCTATAAAACATAGTGTAGAACACTGTCAGGGCACTTAGGAACCTATCTATAAAAAATAGCGTAGAATACTCTTAGGGCCCCTGGGAACCTATCTATCCAATTTATAGCTCTCTAAGGCAAACACAGCCAAAGTTGTAAAAGTGAACATGAAAATATACTCTGGGGTCTCTTCAGACCCCAGAGTATAATAGGTGTAAATAGCGCCCACAGGAGGTGTAAAAAATAAAAAAAAAAAACTTCTCTCACCTTCCCTTATGGAGCATCATGACACTCAGCGTGTCCATGTGACCATTGGCGGCCCAATCATAGGCGCTTGACATCATCAGAAGAGCGTTCCATAAGAAGTAAAGGAAGGTGAGTATGAATGTTTTTTTGGCACCTCCCCATGATCTCCTTTTCTGAAGAGACCCCAGAGTATACTATGGTGGCCATTTTAGTTCAGCAGAGACGAATCTCCAATTGTTCAGTTTCTTAAAAAACTGAACAGTTTTGAATATCTGAGTCAAACCTTGCTCGGTACTGTACTAACAGTACAGTTCTGGGAGAGGGGTCCATCTAATAACCTAGGGGAAGGAAGGAACTAGGGTGGTCTGGCATACTCTAAGTGCCCCGATTGCAGCTGCACAGTCTATCTCTACTGTATGTATGCGATTGCTTGGTCGCCTACATTGGTATAGGACACTTTATCATTTTTGCACAGGATAGAGAAGATTTATTATAACTGGCCACCTTCACTGGTAGGCAAAAGGTATGTAGGGGCCCCATTACAGATTCTGCATAGGGGCCCAGGAGCTTCAAGTTACACCTCTGCTAATAAGCTAATGTGAATGATCCAAACCCCTTTCTTTAAGCCTTCACTGTCATTCATTTGTTCCAAGTGGCTTAACGCCGGACCGATTCCTGTCCATTATACTCCATGTAAGGGTCATAGGTCAACCAGGTACGTCTGCCCGATTCTCTCTAATAAACCTTTAGATAATTAGGATACACTTTCGTCTCCTCTTATCTTCTGCATTGCGCTGTGATATTGCTGTTAAGCACATTGACGGTCCTGTCAAGATGACACAAGGAAGTCTTATAACAAAAAGCTTCTGATAATGGATAGAAATTCACATTTACTGTAGTGTCATTACTTGTGGGATTGTACGCAGCAGACAGTAGTAGTGCCTTAAAGAGTAAATCTATTACATGAAAGTATAGATGGTGTCCGGGCTAATTGGTTATATAACAGTAGATTTCAGGAGCAAAAATCTATAAGTTTTCTAAGTATAACCATTATTAGACTGTCGGCTGACCATTCCTTATCCTCCAGTGTCTGTTTTACTGTGCATGAAAAGGCAACATGGAGCATAGCCCTCCACCTGGGGTATAATGATAGGGGTGTAGAGGTTGTAATTTACACATGGGCCCTAGAGGAGGCACAATAATCACTCTGAAACATAATGAAATATAGGTGTTTATTCTGTACTGTAACATCACTGCGTTTATTGTCTCTGTACTGTGACATCACTATGTGCATTATTACTAGGCTGTGACATCTCTGTTTATTATCCTTGCACTCTGACATCACTGTGTTTATTATCCATGTACTGTGACATCACTGCATTTATCACTGTACTGTGACATCACTGAATTATCACTGTACTGTAACATCCCTATGTGCATTATTACTGTCCTGTGACATCACCGTGTGCATTATCTATGCACTGTAATATTACTGTGTATATTATCCTTGTCTTGTGACATCACTATGTGCATTATCCCTGTACTGTGATAAAACTCAGTTTATTTTCCACGTACTGTGACATCACTATGTTTATTTTTCCTGCATTGTGACATCACTGTTTATTATCCTTGGACTGTGACATCACTATGTTTATTATCCATGTACTGTGACATCACTGCATTTATTATCACTGTACTGTGACATCACTGTGTTTATGATCTCTGTACTGTGACATCACAGTACAGAGATCATAAACACAGTGATGTCACAGTACAGAGATCGTAAACACAGTGACGTCCCTATCTGCATTATTACTGTCCTGTGACATCACTGTGTACATAATCTCTGTACTGTGACAAAACTCAGTTTATTTTCCACGTACTGTGACATCGATATGTTTATTTTTCCTGCATTGTCACATCACTGTGTTTATTATTCTGGTACTGTGACATCACTGTGTGTTTATTATCCCTGTCCTGCCTGTGACATCACTGTGTTTATTATCTCCGTACTACGATATCACTGTGTTTATTATCCCTGAACTGTGACATCACTGCATTTATTATCCCTGTACTGTAGCATCACTATGTGCATTATTACTGCCCTGTGACATCACTGTGTGCATTATCTCTGTACTGTAATATTACTGTGTATATTATCTTTGTACTATGACATTGCAGTGTTTATCGTCCCTATACTGTGATTGTCAGTTGTTTATTATCAACATAGATAGGATATTATTGTGTGACTCATCCATGTTCTGTGAGACCACTATATTTTGGTTCAGTGACATCACAATGCTTATTTTCAATAGATGTTTCAGACATGGGAAATGGTACTTTTAAAGTTTGGGAACACTAGAAAGGGTTTTGCGTTGGAGTCCATTACTGCAGTTAGGAATCACATCCCTATTGCCTCCGTGTGAATGAGGCCTACGAGCGTTGGCTATATTTCATGACACCTCGAGCTCCTTCATATGTTAGTCATTTGGCCGCAGTCGTGTGATAAAGACGTATTGCTTGTAGCTGCGAAATTCCTAATCTGCTCTAAACAAAATCAGGACGCTTGGCCATGAAGCAGCGTGATAGCAAGCAGATGTATCTGTGCACTGGACTGGCTGCACTTCATTGGACATTATAACCATTTTCTCACACCAGCTACCTGGGAGGTCTTCTCTCCTGTTCCTGCACATGTCACTCAGTGGAAATAAAACACAACGGGAAATGCTAGAGGTAAAGCCAGTCTTGGTTGATGTATTAAAGTATTTTACTGCCTAGAATATCGGATGTCAGATCAACATGAGCTGGAACTGACTGAAAACGTAAATGACTTCAACACCATTGCGGTCATCCAGAGGATTATATTCCTCATTTCCACTTCTGAAGTCAATAATTTAGGATATAATATATCAGATATCAATGATATATGACATAATGCACCCAAAACACAATCTTCATCTAATATTAAGCGTAAAACCATGTGAGCATTCATCACTCCTACTCTTATGCAGGTCAATATTGTTTTCTTAAAGGCACAGTACCACATTTTGTAGGTTTATATTTTTCTATATATTTAGCAAATTACATATAAAATGAGTTTGGAATAGGGTTTGCAGATGTCACCAGCTGGTAGAATGCAATCCTTGTATAATCCCTTTATCTCCTCAAAAAAAACCCTCATGTTTATTGCATTAATGAATGATCGTCTGTTCCCAATAGAAAAACTGAACAAATAACAATTTGCAGGCAAAGGGAAAGGGTGGGAGGGGTACTTAAGATGATACTACTGCAAGGGAGGGGGCTAGGTCAAAGAGGTCAAATGGAGACTTTATGAGAACACACAAAGGTTGCATAGCAATTGTGCCGCTTAGTTTTCCAGACCAGCTATCTTCTTTGAGAAGAACCCCTCTCGATAAGACCACTTTTTCATGCAATTTTGGGTGGTGGTCTCAGATGTTTCACTGTATCTACATTGGAACTTGGCAGCAAACTTAAAGAGGACATTTCATCACCTCCAACAAGTCCAGTTTATTTAATAGTTTCTGCTTCACTGATTCTGACACAGCTGGAATTTTTTCTCTAGCCCCCACCATCCCTGAGCAGTCAATGATGTTAGTTTTGGTCCTGATATACTTATTTAGGCTCTGTACTGTCAGGAGGGCGGTGTCAGGCAGGAGCAGACAAGGGGTGTGACTCTGAGCTCTGACACTGGCTGCCTCTGATTGGAGCTCTGAATCACGCCCCCTGCCTGACACTGCCTTTCTGACATTACAGAGCTTAAATAGGACATCAGCTCCAAATAATAATAATAATTTTTATTTATATAGCGCCAACATATTCCGCAGCACTGTACAATTTGTAGGGTTCAAGTACTGACAAAAAAGATACATTACAAAGAAATATTCAATTTACACACTGGGACTGAGGGCCCTGCTCGCAAGAGTTTACAATCTATGAGGTAGAGGCAGTGTCGGACTGGGATGTCTAGGGCCCACCAGTGGAATTGTTTCTAGGGGCCCACCATCAGAACCCCTGCAGATCAGCGGTACCGAGACAGGGCGGCTAAAGGTAATAACATGCCGGGAGCCATGCTGCTCACCCACTATACCATGTGCACCACTGCAGTACCTAAACCTACTGCTACACCTTGTATGGCAAGTGAACAGCGTGGCTCCTAGAATTGCTACCTTTACCTGTAGCCGCACTGTCCTGGAAAAGCTGATCTGCAGAGGTCCTGGCTGTTGTATCATCGTAGATGTAATATTGATGGCCTATCCTAAGGACAGGCCATCAATATTAGGAAGATGGACAAATCCTTTAAAGTGGTTGTCGAAGGAATTGGAGTAACCCATGTAGCTGGCGGGAGGAGTAAAGTAAAAAATAAGTAAATTAAAAAGCATACTCACCTGTCCCCAGCGCTCCGTTGTCCACTGCCAGTGTCCATTCAGTTTCGTTCCCGCTACTCCTTGCTGGGAGTCCTGCACCTCATGTGATCGCTAAGACCAATTAGGTACAGGATTTCCAGAAATGAGGCGCCGCCATGAGACCGAACAGACACAGGCAGGGGACAACAAGGTGCTGGGGACAGGCGAGTATGCTTTTCTTTAAAAAATTTTCTTATTTTTACACCTCCCTGACGGCCAACACAGTGGTCGCTCCAGTTTATGGACAACCTATTTTAAGGGGTTGTCTGGGCCAAATTTTTCTATGGTCACTTCACTGGTCCCCCCACATAGTGGCCTCTTCATTGGTCTCCCATACTGTATGGGGAATAGTGATGGGGTCATTATATTATGTGGGAGCAGTGATGGGGGCTAACATCCTGCGCGAGGGACATTAAACTGTGTGGGGCATATTAAAGGGGTTGTCCAGGGTTAATCTTTTTTATGGCCTATGCTCAGGATAGGCCATAAATACCTGATCGGTAGGGGGCTGACACACGGCCCCATCAGCTGTTCGGAGCCACTTCCGGCACCCGTTCTGTACACAACACAGGGCCGGAAGCAGAAAGCTCCATCCGCTGTATAGCAGCCCGGCGCCTTCACTGCAGCTCAGCTACTACTGACTTCAATAAGTGCTGAAATACAGTGAAGGTGCCCGGCTAATATACAGTGGACAGAGCTTTCTGCTTCTGGCCCTGTATTGTGTACAGTACGGGCATCAGAAGTGGCTCCGAACAGCTGATCGGTCCGTGGTCAGCCCCCTACAGATCAGGTATCTATGGCCTATCCTGAGGATAAACCATAACAAATTATGCCTGGACAACCCCTTTAATATACACCCCTAATGCACCACACTTTAATGAGATTGTCCAGTATAATTTTTTTTCTTTTTTATAATTAGTCTGGGGGGAGGTGAATCCCCCCTACCCCCACCCCCCCCAAAAAAAAAAAAAACATGCTAAACATGCTCACCTGTCTCCGGTGCTATGGTGTCCTCCCAGCACAGTCCGGTCCTGCAGCTCTGCTGTCTTTTTTGCCAGAATTCCTCACTGGCTGTGACGTCCCAGGTCCTTTCCCTTAGGCCACTGATTGGCCTCAGAGGTCACGTGACGTCACAGGTAGTCACGTGCAGAGGGAACGTCAGCTGGAAGAAAACAACAGAACTGCAGGACCGAACCGCGCTGGGAGACACTGGGGACAGGAAAGAAAGTTTGTGGGGGGGGTTTTTTGTTTTGTTTTTTTCACCTGCCCCTGCGTAATTAAAAAAAAAAAAAAAATGAAGGAGCCACTGTATGGAGTATAAGCTCCACAGTGGCCCCCACCCTGTATTATAAGCTCCACAGTGGCCCCACCCAGTATTATAAGCTCCACAGTGGCCTCCACCCAGTAGTATAAGCTCCACAGTGGCCTCCACCCAGTAGTATATGCTCCAAAGTGGCCCCCACCCAGTATTATAAGCTCCACAGTGGCCCCCACCCAGTATTATAAGCTCAATAGTGGGCCCCCCTCCTAGTATTATAAGCTCCACAGTGGCCCCCACCCAGTATTATATGCGCCCAATAGCCCCCTCTGCTCCGCTTCAGTGCTATTATTATACTCTGGGGTCTCCTCAGACCCCAGAGTATAATAATCGGAGGCCCAGGTGAAGTGATTAAAAATAACAAACATTCATACTCACCTTGCCTTACCTTTCCTTGGCATCCTCGCTCCATCCTGTCGTCTTCAGCATCTTCAGGCCCTTTTCCGACGACGCTGCTGAGGCCTGTGATTGGGCCTCAGAGGTCACGTGGGGGGCACACTGACGTCATTACGCGGTCGCGCCCCATGTGACCGCCAGGGCCTAATCACAGGCCTCAGTCACATGACAGAAGAGCGCCGGAGAGAAGGCTGCGCCCAGGAGAGGTGAGAATATGTATATATTGTTTTCAGTCAACTCCCCTGGGGGCCCTGCCCTGCCATCTATTGGAAAGGGGCCTGCAATATGCAAGGGTCCCTTTCCAATAACAGTATGTATAGCGGTCGGGGAACCAGGCTTTCCCCGACCGCTATCATAGTGGTCCGGGGCCCCAGCCATCTCCGCGATCGTAACGCCACTGGTCAGGGGCCCGATCGGGATCCTGACCATCCCCATGACATGAGGACTAATAGTCGGGGCTCGGGGCCCACCGGTGGATTCACCGGTTCCCCGGTGGGCCAGTCCAACCCTGGGTAGAGGGGTGACACAAGAGGTAGCAGGGGCGGCAACAGACGTAGCATTGCTTGTACAATGGTCAGACAATTCTGTAATAGAGGTTACTGTCATTACACATATATAAGCTGTACAGTCATGGCCAAAAGTTGAGAATGACACAAATATTATATTTTCACATGATCTGCTGCCCTCTGGTTTTTATGTGTGTTTGTCAGATGTTTTTATCACATACAGAAATAGAATTGCATTCATATTCTGAGTAACAGAAGCTTATATTGACAGTTAGAATGAGTTAATGCAGCAAGTCAATATTTGCAGTGTTGACCCTTCTTCTTCAGGACCTCTGCAATTCTCCCTGGCATGCTCTCAATCAACTTCTGGACCAAATCCTGACTGATAGCAGTCCATTCTTGCAGAATCAATGCTTTAATTTTGTCTAAATTTGTTGGTTTTTGTTTGTCCACCCGTCTCTTGATGATTGACCACAAGTTCTCAATGGGATTAAGATCTGGGGAGTTTCCAGGCCATGGACCCAAAATCTCTATGTTTTGTTCCCTGAGCCATTTAGTTATCACCTTTGCTTTATGGCAAGGTGCTCCATCATGCTGGAAAAGGCATTGTTGAGCGCCAAAATGCTCTTGGACGGTTGGGAGAAGTTGCTCTTGGAGGACATTCTGGTACCATTCTTTATTCATGGCTGTGTTTTTAGGCAAGACTGTGAGAGAGCCGATTCCCTTGGCTGAGAAGCAACCCCACACATGAATGGTTTCAGGATGCTTTACAGTTGGAATGAGACAAGACTGGTGGTAGCGCTCACCTCTTCTTCTCCGAATAAGCTGTTTTCCAGATGTTCCAAACAATCGAAAAGGGGATTCATCAGAGAAAATGACTTTACCCCAGTCCTCAGCAGTCCACTCCCTGTACCTTTTGCAGAATATCAGTCTGTCCCTGATGTTTTTTCTGGAGAGAAGTGGCTTCTTTGCTGCCCTCCTTGAGACCAGGCCTTGCTCCAAGAGTCTCCACCTCACAGTGCGTGCACAGAGCCCGATCCCGCAGCTGAAACACTATTAAGAGACGGTCCTGCCGCTTGCTGGTCTTTCTTGGGCGCCCTGGAGCCTTTTTGGCACCAATGGAACCTCTCTCTTTGAAGTTCTTGATGATGCGATAGATTGTTGACTGAGGTGCAATCTTTCTAGCTGCAATACTCTTCCCAGTTAGGCCATTTTTGTGCAGTGCAATGATGACTGCACGTGTTTCTTTAGAGATAACCATGGTTAACAGAAGAGAAACAATGATGGCAAGCACCAGCCTCCTTTTAAAGTGTCCAGTGGTGTCATTCTTACTTAATCATGACAGATTGATCTCCAGCCCTGTCCTCATCAACACCCACACCTGTGTTAATGGAGCAATCACTGAAACGATGTTAGGTGGTCCTTTTAAGGCAGGGCTGCAATGATGTTGAAATGTGTTTTGGGGGATAAAGTTCATTTTCTAGGCAAATATTGACTTTGCAAGTAATTGCTGTTAAGCTGATCACTCTTTATAACATTCTGGAGTATATGCAAATTGCCATTAGAAAAACTGAAGCAGTAGACTTTGTAAAAATTAATATTTGTATCGTTCTCAAAACTTTTGGCCATGACTGTATGAGCCGTCACCAGTCGTGTCCTTTAACGTGCAGATGGTGCCTGGACATATAAAGTTAGTCTGATATGGCATCATACCCTGTGAGGTAATGCGGGAGTGTGAACAGAGGGTACGTTTTAGGGATTCTAACTACAGAAGGGTTTACATTAGGAGTTGTGATAGGCCTGTCTGAAAAGATATGTCTTTAGTTTACGCTTGAAGCTGTGGAAATTGGGGGTTAATCTGATATTCTGGGATAGAGAATTCCAGAGAAGTGGTGCAACTCGGGAGAAGGCTTGTATATGAGAGTGGGAGGTTCTGATAATAGAGGATGTTAGTCTTAGGTCATTGAGTGAACGGAGAGTACGGGTTGTGCGATATGAGATGAGGAAGGAAATGTAGGGAGGTGCAGCATTATGGAGAGCCTTGTGAATGAGGGTGATAAGTTTATTTTGTATTCTGTATTGAATAGGCAGCCAATGTAGTGACCGGCACAGACCGGAGGCATCGCTGTAGCGTCTAGACTGATAGATGAGCCTGGCCGCCGCATTCAGAATAGATTGTAGACCAAAACTAACTATGCTTGTTGTTCAGGAATGGTGGGGGATAAAGAGAAAATTCTAGCTGCGCTGGAATCAGTGGAGCAGCTACTATTAACAGATGCTAAGAACTTGATTTGGTGGAGGTGGTGAAAGGTCCTCTTTAAGGGTCTCCCATGGCGCCACCACAGGGAAAATTAGACCCTGCATGTTGGATAGCCACTGAATTCTATACCGTGTAGTTCATGGACATGATAGGTCTTATCATTTACAATTTTTACTTAGCGCCATCATTTGTTTTACAACCCATTATAGACTGTCTACATGATGGAGCAGGGACATTTGCACGCACAAATATGTACACACTCACAGATCACTTCTTAATAGAATCGTATAATTCACAATTGTTAGTAAAGCAAATACACCCAGAGACAGACAGGACTTAAGCCAAGCAGATGGCGGAGCAAAAATGTGTGTTTCGTATTGATATGCTAAATTCACAGCAAATGGATTAAAAGGTCAGGCTTACACAATCCGGCTGCTGATTTTCCTATTTTATGTATGGCTGGCTATGTGTACGTTATATACACACACACACACACATATATATTATATATACACTATTTTTGAATGAAAATAAATGTAAGATTGTAAAAAAAATAGTCCATTCCTGCCAAACCCTATTAATTGAGGGCAAGTGGTCAACATCTATATAATAGAACTGTCTTCTCTGATATAAAGCCCAGTGTATGAATTGTTTTGGAGCAGAGGAAAAGCAGACACTCTCTATAAAAATGTGACTCCTGGACAGAACTGCGGGGTATAAGGAAACGCATTCACATGTGAAGGTAAGAAATATCTGCTGGTGGTGTCTATAAAGCCGGGTGTAAAGGTAATGCATTTGGCACTGCCTGGATTTATTTCAATATAAAACTAACCTTGACATGCAGATAAAAGCAGGCCTGGATTTGTGGAAAGATCGTATAAAACTGAGCCTAAGGCAGCAGCAAAAGTGTTGGGTTAGAGAGTTGAACCTTGCTCCATTGCCTTGCTACTGTATAGTAGTATTGGTTTAAACAGGTAGATCTCAGACCTTTGGGGGGCGCTGTTGGATGGGTGATTATAGGCATCATCAAGGGTAAAGCCGTGGTACTACAAGTAAAAACAGTCATCTGAAATTGTACTAAAATGTAACGAGAAAATGCACCTTCTGAAGGAATTCATAAAGACCGCCATTTAGCACGCCGATTTTTAAAGGGAATCTGTCAGGTCAATCTGGGACACTAAACCACCCACAGGTCCTTATAGACCTGGGGTTTAGTGTCCCAGATCGCCCTGTTGTAATGCAATCCGCAGGCGCATTAAAAATAAAAAAACCTTCATACTTACCTAGAGAAGGGTCCGACCAACGCTGTTCTGCGAGAACAGTCCGTCTTATTCATGAGGCACGCCTCCCGACGCCTGCGGGGCATGCGCACTGAAGCCGAGGTGTACTCCTCTGGCTTCATTGAAGAACTGCGCAGGCGCGGGGAGTACAGCGGCAGGGTGAGTATAAAGCTTTTTTATTTTTAATGCGGCCATGGATTGCGTTATAACAGGGTGATTTGGGACACTAAACCCCAGGTCTATATGGACGTGGGGGTGGTTTAGTGTCTCAAATTGCAGTGTATCATATTAGTTAAAAAAAATAAATCTAAAAAGTCAAATCCGCCTTTTTCCTAGAGCACATATAAAAATAAATAAGCTAAATAAAACATAAAACACATTAGGTATACCCGTGTCTGAAAATGTCCGATCTACAAGCTTATAAAAATATTTTTCCCATATGGTGAACACTGTAGCAGGAAAAAAAAAAAACAAAAAAAAAAAACTGAGCCTCTAATTTTTCGCCATTTCACCTCCCATAAAAATTTGAATAAAAATGAATCAAAACATCAGACATTCCTAAAAACAGTATAAATAAAAAGTACATGAGGCCCCGCAAAAAAGATGTCTTATGCAGTCCCATATACAGAAATATAAAAAGTTACAGGTCAGAATATGGTGACGCCAAGAAATTTTTTTTTTCCAAAGTTTTGGATTTTTAAAAAACATGTAGCCAAAACTATATAAATTTGGTATTGCTGTAATCACGCTGACCCACAGAATACAGGTAACATGTCATTTTGGCCACACAGTGAGTTCTGTAAAAACAAAACCCATAAGAAAGTGGGACAAACGCAGTTTTTCTCTGATTCCACCCCATTCTTATTTTTTATTTCCAGCTTCCCAGTACATTGTATGAAATATTAAATGATATCATTACAGTACATGAATAAATGTCTGTGTGTCCTTCAGGTGACGGGTTAGTGTCTGGGCGGCAGCTCATAGAAAACTGGATACGGTGGAGTGTTGACTGTGGAGGAGCGTAGTGCTGGCCATGGCGGAGCAGCCATATTGCCACCAAACTTGGCCATGCCTATTACACGTGTACCAGAATCTGCAATCTCCAGACCTCTGGTGTTATTTATGGCATAAGTAATAGTATAGGAGTCGGCTGATTTCTTGCTTTTGCAATAAAGATGTATTAGCAGCAGCTCACTGATGGTTTCCAGTATATGAGGTTTAATTTACTGTGAACTTACTAAAAAAGAAATAATTGAAAACAACAAAAAAGATAATAAAAATCTAATAATAATAAAAAGATATTGAATTTTATATCTACTTACTACATGGCTAGTGATAGTAAAGGCACGCCGTGACTACATGTGCAGTTATATTTATCAGACATGTGGGATGTGTAATATGTTTCATGTAAAGTATGAATGGGAACACTGGGTCCGATCTCAACACAAACACAACAAAGACACAAAAAGACACAAGTAGCCAATAAATGAATACATCATTTAGTAGGGGGTCGCCTTTGTTGACTATGGCACCGCTCTGGCAATCGTAGCGCAGGCCATTCAGGGCTGGAAATGAAGCGTTAAAAGAGCTTCACAACATTTCCCACCAAGGAAGAAATAAGTCAAGCATGCAGGAATGGGACTGCTCAGCTGCAAGTTGCCTTTCCAAGTGGAAGCCTGCAAGATTTGCTCAGTGACTTCATAGATCCCGTTCTATAAACACCAGTACAGGCCTCCACTGGTACATCCACCATAAGACGAGACATCTCCCTGACCACCGGAGTAAAGCTATGGCTACAAGCATGGAGAAAGTCTTCAGAAACACTGAATAGGAAGCCAGACTGAAGCCAAGAATGTGCGGCCATATCTGCGGGATAGAGCAGTCCATGAACCTCACCTCATTAAATGTGCACGCCAACTTATCATTCACCGCAGCTGCAAAATACACAATGCAATGAACCGCATAATCTAGGTTCTTAACCACTTCACTGCCAAGCTGCTAAACAATGCACCATTATAATACAGTATGTGTGCCTGCAGGAGGTCGCATATTCTTCAAACCCAGTGTGAAGCTGCATTGCCCGTAACATTGCACGGGCTGCTCTCACAGCAGAAATAGTGCAAGGAGACCTTTAAAGAGGTTGTTTCATGAAGGTTATAATTTCTGGTATGGAAGGCTTCTCTAATCCCATGTGATCTGCCGGGTAATCTGCATCAGGCTAACATTTTTATGACATGGCTGAAGAAAGGCTACATTCCCCTGCAGCGTAAGGTGTCTGGGAGATTTGCACACTCTTCTAAGACTCTGAGACGTGCCCCCTCTTTTTGGGAGCCTCTCAGAGAGTTGGCAAAAAAAAAAAAAAAAAAAAAAAAAAACTGCTCCATAAAGTATGTTAAAAAAATCATAGAACTTTTCATTCTACAATGTATTAAAGGGGTTATGCAGTTTCAAGTATTGATGGCCTATCCATCAATATTAGATCTGTAGGCGCCCAATACCCGTGTCCCCCGCAGGTCATTTGTTAACATACCACGAGCCGTACAAACTGTAGTGGTGACTAAAGGTGCTGCAGCGCTGTCTTACTGTAGTCTATGGGGCAGCGCTGCAGCACCTACACTTGTTACTACAGTTTGTATGGCAAGTGAGTATGGTATGTAAATATTCCCAAGATCTGTGCTGTTTCGGTAGAGGTGGTCTACGGGGATCCCAAGTATTGTACCCTGCAGAACTAATAATACTGAATACCGGCTAACCCCTTAAGTGAAGTTGGAATACCCCTTTAATAGATGCAGTGGTTTCCTTATGATGATGGTTTAATGGTATTAGATGGTCGGCTGTTCCTGCCAAAATCTCGTGCTCATCAGACATTCAGAGGCATAACATGAAGGTCCTGGACCGCAATGCAAAATATATGGAGCCCCCACTTAATATGTGCTATATAATACTGGTGTCTTCATATGTTATAGAGAGGCCTTTGGGCCCCCTGAGGCTCCCGGGCCTGGTAGCAATGCAGCCCCTATAGCTATGCCACTGCTATACAGTAGATATGTGTTGTACAGATCTGTAATACTGCTCCCATAGACATCTCCCATACTGTACCTAGTGCACTTCCAATTCCATACAATTCAGCAGCACATCGCTATGTAATACAGAATGACGGCCGCTCAGGTTCACTAAGCTTAATCCATTTCATATCTGTATGGAAGTGGAAGTGGAGAGGTTAAGTGAGCCCAGATGAAGTGTTATACAATGCTGGCCATCTCTGGGTGGTATGGCCAGGCGCTCTTATACTATATAATGCAGACGCCGGGGCTTCAGTACAAAACATCATTTCTTTCTAATGCTTTTTCACTGCATTATATAAAGTATATTATACATTCCCGACACATGACGTTACTATTGTTCACTCGTGTATTTTCAATGAATGGTAAAATCTCACATGTGCGACTCTTCCACACCGGACCCAGGCTCAGCTCAATACACAAGAGGGCAGATTTATCAATTCATCTATGCTAGTTTTATGGTGTAGAGGGATGATATTGTGTAGGAAACGTGCGCTACAACTCCCTTTTCCGAGCCTCATTGTGCAAATGTGAGCGGGACAGGCTAGGGACGCCTCGGCCCGACATATTCATTATAACTCATGCCAGTAAACTAACTGGCATAGATTTCCATTCTGGCCCTGAGAGATCCAGGGTGCATCTTCTTCATAAATCTCTTGTTCCCTGGGCCAGTCAGTCCTTTATTAAGACTGCAATACAATACGCCAGTCTTACTAAATCTGCCCCATTGACCAATTGGGAGCCCTGCAGCTCAGTCCCTTTTAAAGGGAGCCTGTCACCTGAACCCAGCATATCAACCCAGTCCCAGAGATAGATAGGCTAGGGTCACCTAAATTAAAAGTTTTTTTCCCCCCTTGTGAGCCACTGCCTCCGTTACTCAGATATCACCATTTTTGTCAATATGCAAATGAGCTATGTGGAGCAATGAGGGTGTTCCCCAAAAAAAGTAAGAGACATGCCTTAGCTACTCTAAATAGCTCATTTGCATATTGACAAAAATGGCAATACCTTAGCAACAGAGGCAGCGATTCACAAGGGGAAAATCTGTCTGTAAAGGGGTTGTGCAGGACTTCAAAAACATGGCTGCTTTCTTCTTCTCAGGAAGTGACATCATGTCGGTTGGTCACATGGCCATACTGCAGCTCAGTCCCATTCATTTTAATGGGATGGAGATGTGGCATTGCCATGTGACCAACGGACATGATGTCACTTCCTGAGAAGAAGAAAGCAGCCATGTTTTTGAGTCCTCCATAACCCCTCTATGTGAATGGATTAGGGCTGCAATAACCAGGCATGACCATTACACAGTGTACAGCTTGCAGTCCGTATACTTGATACTGAGCTGCGACACATTCTGGCATGTGGTGGGCCCTGCAATTAGATGATTAGATTGGTTACCATTCTAGGCTATGGGAAAGTTGGGTGGGAGAACCATAATGGCAGCCACATCAGAAAACAGTAAGGCTAGGTTCACACCTGCGCTGGACTCCGCCGCAGATTCTGCCTAAAATTGGCAGAAAAAAAAAAGCCCTGCAAGGAGGACTTTCTAAGTGGACAGTATGTCCATCTTTCGTGTCCCCATGCGGACCCAAACAACAGAAAGCCGAACACTAGTGTAAACCTAGCGTAAGCAAAAACCTGACATAACCAACAAACATCAGAATGAAATAATTTACAGTACGACATGGGAGGACAACCTGAAGATTTATATTTGCAGGCAATGTGTAAGTAAAAATGTTCTATAAACAGCAGCTGTTCTGGGAGAGGCTTTTTTGACAATTAAACCAAATTTTCGCAAATTGGGAATGATGGCGTTTCCAGACTGTGCCTCACGCAGGTGTAGAATGTGCGGACAATGAGGTTTATAAAGTTTGAGGATAATTGAAGATAATGATTAAGGTGATTTAAGGATAGAAATATGAGGAAGGAGGGGTACCCCTGACCCAAATGTCCCATACAACCCTACAGAGAAGAGCAGGGCTGTGATATGTGATAGCCTGTCTAATGTCACTTTCACCAGTCGTCTTCATAATCGTCTCTAAAAATCCAAAACTGACTTGGAAATGGGTCCCTGAGTTGCCGATGCTGTAATAATGTCACCACCTCCTCTGACTGATCGTTCTCCAGTCAACTATTTTAACATTAGGTGAGAAATGGTTAAAAGTTGATGATTTAAAGGTATTTACAGCATTTAAAGGGGTATTCCGGTCACACAGGATAGACATTAACTTGCTGATTGGTGGGGGGTCCGACTGCTGGGTACCCCCACCCATCACGAGAACTGGAGTATTTTGCAGACAGCTGGCCATAGCGATGCCATTACTGTAGATGTACAGCTATTTTTGGTCCCAAAAATGGGTACAATGCAGTATCAGGAAAACCTGCACACCCTGAGGGCACTGTGGAAGGCAAAGGGATAGTCTAAATTATACAAAATCTGCAGCAGTGCCCCTCATTTACTATGTGCCATTTATAACACTGTTACACCCCTTAGAGCTACCCTCTATTGTTGGGTACTAACTAAATCTAACACTCCCACTTATCACAGATAACTGAACTAACCTAAGGATGAAAATTACTGTGAAAAACCCTAACTTCACACAAATTCTAGCCACCACTGCTACCTCAAAACCATATTAAAGGGTACCTGCCATTTCACTAAAATCTGGAAGAAATGCATGGGTTTGTTGCTAACATGCTACTCATTAAATTTTTGGGTAATTTTTTGCTCATGCCTGTCCCGCCCCCTTTTATTTTGCTACTAGATGTACTCTGCATTCTGGGGGCATGTCCACTGTGCAAGAAGCCGATGGGAAGCACAGTATTGCCTCTAATATTAACCTTTCCTTCTCCCAATTCAAAGCCACCTACAGTATTCTGTCTCTATCTGCAGCCACAACTATCCTGTGTGTCCTGTAAATTCAGTCTGGAAGTACATGTGCGTAACGATCCAGGTCTGGTTCGGAGTCTTTAGTTGCTACTACTTGGGGTAATTGCAACGTAGTCAGCAGGAAGCCAGTGGTGGATGCACAAGATGAGCGTCAGTATTAGAGGAGAAGGCAAATACCGTAGTCAGGAGGAAGCCAGTGGTGGATGCACAAGATGAGCGTCAGTATTGGAGAAGAAGGCAAATACCGTAGTCAGGAGGAAGCCAGTGGTGGATGCACAAGATGAGCGTCAGTATTAGAGGAGAAGGCAAATACCGTAGTCAGGAGGAAGCCAGTGGTGGATGCACAAGATGAGCGTCAGTATTGGAGAAGGCGGCAAATACTGTAGTCAGGAGGAAGCCAGAGGTCGATGCACAAGATGAGCGTCAGTATTGGAGAAGAAGGCAAATACTGTAGTCAGGAGGAAGCCAGTGGTCGATGCACAAGATGAGCATCAATATTATGAACTGAACAGGAGCGCCAGGCTAGATTATATGCTGAGAGCATAATAATCTCACAAGGCAGGAAGTGCAAGGCTGGGATTAAATAGGAAGTTCAATCAGAGAACAGGGTGGAGCAAACCAGAGAGGCGGGATCTGAAACTAGAGGCACTGGAAATTAGGCTTCAGATCAGCACAGGAGCTGTCCAGGAGGCTGAATAGCTTAGTTGGAAGAGCTGCAGCCTAGAACACCGAAGTCCCTGGGTTCAAGTCCTAACAATGTGCCAGTCACTCTCTGCACATTGTACTGGTATTTCTACTAATACTATCTATCATGTGTGGATTGTGTACATAACTTTGCAGCATTGTCTCACAGATCCCATATATGCAATGCTATAGACAGTCGTAATAGTAATGCTAGGACACACAGGATAGTTGTGGCTGCAGAAAGAGCCAGTATACTGTAGCTGGCTTTGATTATAGGAAAGGGTTAATCTTGGGGGCAATGCTTGTGACTATAAAAGCAAAGCCCCATCCTTAGTTTATTAAGTGCTAATAACATGGAAGATGTCACAGATATAATATGCAATGGATCGAGCCACCATTCTCTTCCTGCCAGATGCAGATGGTATCCAACAAAAAATATTTCCTCCCTCCATACGAGGGCACCATGCAACAAGGGTTGTACAGCGCCACAATATTCTAGTGTAAATGAGTCCTAATTCTCACTGTGGTCTATCTGAGGCCATGCTTCATCCGTAAAATTGCCTCCGTTCAGTGAACTCGCCTTGTCACGCAAAGGAGGATTTAACAAACAGGAGATGAAATAACAAGTGCCTTCGCTGGCACTTTTGGCGAGTTCAGGGTTTTGTACCTCGCAGAACTGATTTATCTCACAGTTCAAACGAAAGTCAAAACAGCGTTCACTTCTCCACCTAAGTGAATAGCTGAACATGAAAGTATTCTGTTCCCTACTGATAGAGCCTGTACACGCCGGCAGCACTCGGGGTAAGTGCTTCATAAACCTCTACAGACAGCTGTCAGCCCTTAACAAATCTACACTGGAGTCCTTCATTTACTGCAAACACCGTATTTACTATGAAACAATACAGAGTAGTCTATGCCACGCAAGGCAGTGATGCTGGAATCCCTTTAAGACTGAGGCCTCACGTTGCGGAAACACAACTTTTTTTGCTGCAGATTTTGCTGCGGTTTTTTGAGCCAAAGCCAGGAGTGAGAAAACGGAATGAGAAATAAATAGGAAGTTCTTATACTTATTCCTTCTGCTCAATCCACTCCTGGCTTTGGCTCAAAAACTGCAGCAAAATCTGCAACAAAAAAAGCTGTGTTTTTGCAATGGTAGGCCTCAGCCTTTGACTGGATTTGAAGATTTTGGACTTCTCATATGGGAATTTGGAGAGGTTTCCACACTCAGGACTCTCCCCTGTTAGTAGCGAGCCGGTCCAGATCTGGTGGACCTAGTGGATCTGTTGACTGCATTGAGCACTTTTAAAAGGGTAAGTTCACACAGCGGGTTTTGCACTAGGACCCACCATGCAAACTCCATTGTGGAGATCTTCCAGCCGTCAGAAGAAAGATTTCCTACTCCCATTTACTTCAATGGGATGTGCAGACAGAATCTGCTCGAAGATCGAGCAGGACGCTTATTTTTTTCTGCTAGCTGATTTTTTTCAGTGAGCAGAAAAAGATGCATCTGCCTCCCATTGGAATAAATTCTGAGGATTCTGCCGCAAAAATTCTACTGTGTGAATTTACCTTAAATCCTAAGTTCCCTTGCAGAAAATCAGTACTAAGAGGGTGTCATTGCTGGAAATCACTGCTGATCGCCATGGACCTAACAGCAGGGATTGGACAAGTGCTGAGGCCTGTTCACTGCATATCAAGCACAGCGCCGTACACTGTATAGTGGCCGTGCTGGCTATTACAGCTCAGCCCCATTATTTTGAATGGGTCTGAGCTGTAGCGTGGCCAAGTGATGGCACTGACCTAAAAGAGGAGATGGAGTTCACCTAAGCAGCGCAAGCTCTTCAATCAGGTGATCGTGGGGGGGTCCAGGATGTCAAGACTTTACTAATCTAGTATTAATGGCCTATCCCCAGTCTTAGAAAACCCTTTTAGACTAAAGCCAAGTGCTTCCTTTATATTTATTATTCCTTTTCAAGCCACTCCTGACTTTGGCTCAAAAAAACGCAGCAAAATCTGCAACCAAAAAAAGTTGCGTTTCCGCAACGTGGGGCACGGGCAACTCTTCAAACTTTACTCCTCTATACCAGCATAGGTTCTTCTCAGCTATACCACATTTAATAATCAGTACAAGCTCTTCTGGACACCTGTTTCACTCAGCTAAACCACTTTACAAACTCCTCTCTACTACATCAAAGTGGTTCAACCTTGCATGTCTGTCCCTCGGACCCTCTGGTCTAAGCTAAGACTACTGTGCAACATCCACAGGTGAGTATTACTGTATATAGAGGGTTCGGTGGGGTTCCCATAATATATTTTAAATTGAAGCCTGGAGCTTTGAGCAGGGGCATAGCTGGAGGGGCAACTATGGCATGTGCCTTGGGTGTTGATTATCAAGGGGGATACCAACATGCCATACGTAGTAAGGACAGTGAACTGAACCTTTGCCCTGGGTGTAGCAAAGTCTAGATCAAGCTTTGAGTTATGCCTCTGGCCAGGAAATTGGTAAAGCATTGAATTGTGACCACTTTTGGACATGTCTTCCACCCAGGCTAGAAGATCTCCATTCCTACTCATCTCCATGCGATGGACAGAAACCCTCCTAGAAGTCTATAGACTACAAGCCATAATGAAGCTGACTTTGTTTTAACATTCAAGACTTACAAGTTTCCAAAATCGTAACTTTCGTACTTGGCACAAACCTTAATGGACCCCAGAAACAGTCCATAAAAGTGCACCAGCCTATATATGTACCCGCCGTCCTATATTGTATTATTTTGTGATATCACCCATTCCATTTCCATAGAACATTCCATCTTATACATACAGCCTTCAAAGAGATCCAAAGTAAATATCTGACCGTGAAACCTATATAAAAATGTCACCCCAATTATACGCCTGTCCCTCTGCCGAGGCCTGTCAGGCCAGATGTAATACTGGGAGTGAGAACATTCATTTACCTAACACCTTGTCCACACTTATTATGTTTCTTTAAGATGTTAATTTTGAGCTTAACATAAGGTTTTCAAAGAGTCACTCAATAAGCAAAAAGAAATATCACACAATATGGAAGATTTTTTTTTTTCTTTGTAGGATTTGATCAGGAAAGCGCTGGCTCATACATTAACCAGATGCTGGCGTTGTGAAGTACGAGGATCACATCGGAGGTACCGAACAGCTCTTCAAATATTCATGCAAAGAATAGGTTTTGTGAAGTTTTTCCTGGCTGAAGAAAATTAGATGACACTTAAAAAAAAAAAAGCTAAACCTGGGCTTTTGTGAGGGATGAGTATAATGTACGAGCGGGATGTTCTGTGCCCTGCTTTTCTATTACAACCTTGTCCTTCTGTCATTGCATTCAGCAGAAAATGAAAATTGCTGCTCTTATCTCCGAACGCTGGAATAGCCAACTGTGCCTAACAAGTCAGACCAGCCAAACCTCTCCTTTAAAGAGGAATTGTCACCAGCTTTGAAAAGCCCAATGACCTACATAATCTAATAGGTGATGTCACCCTGAACATTTTGGTGTGATGTATATCCAAATCTGTTCAGCCATTCCAAAGATATAAGCCCTGATAGTACTGATACAAATTTGCGTATACCAGACAAGGGGCGGTAACACTGCATGATATACAGCGCACAAAGACCCCCAGAAAAACCACAGTATTACCGCCCACTTGGCTAGTAGACCCATATTTACATCAACACTAACAGGGATTATATCTTTGGAATAACTGAACAGATTTGGATAAACAAAACACCAAAATTCTCAGGGTGACAGCGCCGATCAGATGATGGATGTCATTGGGCTTTTCAAACCCTCTTTATATGCACTGTTTTAAGTAAAAATCAGTCCCTCCATTACTACTACCATCACAGTGACTCTTTTTACACCAACAATAGATGCCCTCATAATCAGAACAGAGTGCCCACAATAGTCAGAGCCAAATGGTGCCCTCATAAACAGTGCCAGAGATGATCCCCTAAACATTGTGGCCCTAACAAAGGAGAAGCAACACCAGTGTCAGCAGAGTACACTACATAATTAGTGCCAGGAAGGTGTCCCCCATAAACAGATTCAAGGAGGGGTCCCCCCAACAGTGTGGGCCCAATAAACAGTAGTAGCAACACTAGTGCCGGCAGAGTAACCTACATAATTAAAGAAAACAAAGCCAGGGGAATGCCCATACATAAACAGTGTCATAAAGGTACCCCCATAACTATGCCATAAGTCTAACCTAATAGGCAGTAGTAGCAAATTAGCCTAAAAACAACAACACTACCAGCAGTGTCCCACATAACCAGTGGTATCAAAGCGCCTCCTCACAAACAGTGCTAGCATAGTGTTTCTGCTTAAAGAAGACCTTTCAGCACCTCCACCAACTCTTTACATCCTTCAATATTCCAGTGTAGTTAGAATTTTTTTCTCCAGCCCAAACTGTTCCTGAGCAATTGATGCTGTTGGTTTCAGCACCCAATATGCTAATTTGGCTCTCTCCACTGTCAGGTGGGCGGTCCCAGGCAGAGGAAAACAGTCAGTAGAGATGGGCAAATTGGTTCGCAAGAAACTGGATTCAACCGGAATATTTCAAATTTCTAGGGTTTTAACAAAACTGAAGTATTTGGGATTCGTCTCGGATGAACTATAATGTCCACCGTGACATGCATTGTGGTAAATTATTATACTCTGGGATCTGTCCAGCCCTCAGAGTATAATAGGTGGAGCCCAGGGGAGGTGTCAAAAATAAAACAAAAAAAATGTATACTCCCATCCACTACCTCTTTTAGGCCTCCTGATGGTGTTTGGCCCTCTGTCTCTGCCTCCTGAATTCGGCACTCTCTTGTGATGTCATGTGCCCAGGGTCACCGCTGAGGCGTGTGATTGGGCCATATCGGTGACATGGGCAGTGCTCATTGTGCTTTAGAATAATCCTGGCGCCTGAGGCCATGCCTGAGCATCCATCCTGGGCGGGGAAAGGGGGGGGATCTGCATACAGTTCAGCATGTAATATAGAACAGTGATTCTTAGCCATGGCATGTTACCACGGGGCCTGTGGTCTGTATGCGTACCGCAGCTTGAGAAGCTTGGCCTAGTGTGCTGGAGTGATATAAGAAATTAGATTATGAGCTCCATCACAGACAAGGGTTAATAACACATTATGTATATGGTGCTGCAAAATATATTGGCCTCATACCACATAAGCAACACCAAAAAATAACACATATTCTGTATAAATTGACAATCTACTATTGTAACGGTGCCCCCTTAGGCTATATCTCCATGAATTGACTACAATGAGCTATAAAGTTTACGTCAGCCCACATTAATATGACCGAACGCTCCTGTCGACTGTCACTATAAAAACATTTTTCTTACCCAGGGTTCTCATCTGAAAATCTGCCACAATACAATTGAAGTGTATGATAAGGATGTATTAAAAGGTGCTTATTCCTTACCAATGCTTTGTATAAGATAGAGGGAGCACTTTAAGAGAATTATGTTCCTAGCAGTCAAATCACATTGCCACGGCTTTATTTTTTTAAGCCTGCTGAGGCTTCTACATAAACTCGTCTTTGATCCTGGATTCCCAGCAGTAAAGGGAGTAGATGAACGGCTATAAAATGTTACTACAAGTCTAAAGGGTCAGGTCAAGGCTCGTGACTTATGTCAAAATATGAAATCATAGCCACAAGCGGGCCAGGTATTGATGAACTACTATGAGGACAGCTGCTATCTGTAACACCACGGCTTATCTTCTGAGACTGATGTCTCGTCCATTACTTCCAGCAAGGGATTTCTTATTGAAGGGTCACTGAGACTTAATTGGCCGTTACCTTATATATAAGGGATTAATTACATAGAAAGACGTTTTAAGTGAGCAGTGACAGACCTGAAGATATTTCACATTGCTTAAAGGGCACCTGTCAGACGACAGAATTTTGCATTTTAAGCCATTAGATGCTCTAGAAATCTTCACTCCCGATTACATTCTTGCCAAAAGTTACAATTTTTTGCATAAAAGCCCTTAAAAATGCAGCACAAAAAGGAAGGGTTTATGGTAAACAGTAATCTAAAGGGGTGTTTTGGGGTGTCTATGGGTGACATAGAAGTGGGGCTTAAATAGAGTCTCCGGCCAGTAAAGTATTTTTTTTACAGGGACAGAATGACTTAAAATACTAGAGATGAACAAACCTCTGAAGATCCGTTTAGTTTCAGATTCGGACAGTTCGGCCCAGAAATTGTTTGGATAGAACTGTAAGCACTATTATTATACTAATATGGTGTCATGACATTGACGCACCCCATGTGTCCCGATCGCAGGCCTCAGTCAGGACCATGAGGTGTATGACGTCACCCAGGAGCCAGAAGAGGACCCAGAGAGAGTGCTAAACACTGCGAGGAGGCCCAAAAGAGGTGAGTATAACTGTTTCTTTATATTTTTTTCTGAAGAGACCCCACAGTATAATAATTTCACTTCCAGTTCGTGGGTGACGAACCCTTAAAGTTTCAGTTTCGGCTCAAACCCAAAACTTTTGGAAAATTCGAGTCAAATCTGGTTCAATCCCAAATGGTTCACTCTTCTCTAATACTCACCTCACCGATCAACCATTCTAACACTTCCTGGATTCCCCGCTGGTCTCTACTTCCTTGTCTCTTTTAATACAAGAAATATGATCACTCAGTCAAATCACCACTCAGTGGAGACCAGCAAGGAGGGGGATTGGTGATGTATGTACTTTTTAAAACTTTTTAAGCCAGTCTGACCCCTTTTCTCTAAAAAAAAAAAAAATCCTTTAAAATGTTCTGAGATTTAGGGTACGAATACTGGAAAATATGTTCTTTCGTCAAATACCTAGATGGGCCACAGCTTGGAGGAGATTTAGCGATCGTGCCAATGCTAATGAAAAATTTTGGAAGAAAGATGACTGGGGAAGATCTATTTACTATTAGTAACATGGGCAAAACCTTGGAAAATTGGTTTTAGAAATATTTGCGAGGTTCGCCAGAGAGTGTGAGTATTATACTTTGAGGTCTCTATATCATCAAGGCCTCTGGGAGTCTACACCTACAACAAGACATGTAATTGGGCCTCAGTGGTGACAAGGGGCCGATGACATCACGGAGAGAGTTGTAAGATATCAAGGACACCTGGGAAAGAAGACCAAATGTTGCGTCGGAGCAAGGAAATACATTTTTTTTTATTTTTACACACCTTCTCTGACCTCTTAAGAGACCCCAGAGTATAATAATGAACTTCCTGTATAAGGTGAACAGGAAAGGTTCAGCCCACAATCAAAACGTTTGTAAAATTCGTAACCAACCCAGTTTGGTACAAACCGGTTCTCTCATTTCTAATTACAATGCACGAATATATGACTGTATAGTAGAGATTTTTCTAATGATCCTCTCCCACCTATAACCATGAGAAGAGGGCATTCTCTCTGTTTCACCACCATCATAGTCTGAGATTCTCTACTGTAAGAGCAGTGACATATTATGGAACTTTCCAGTGATTGAGATATATATATATACAGTATACTATGTGACTGCCTACTTAGAAATTTTCCCCCTAGTATGAGGTTTTCGTCTTCTGTTGAACTAACACTATAGGATTAAAGGTTGCACTTGATGGACTTATGTTTTTTGTGACCCTCAATAACTATGTGACTGTAGAAACCTTCCAAACTGGGGTGTTACAAGCCCACACCAAAACTGCCTAAAAATATTACTTTATGCAAATCTGTATCTCTAAGCTTCCCTACAGGAAAGTCCCACAAAAATAGGACCAGGTCAAGAGATATTTTCTTCACCACTTAAGGCCCCACATTGCAGAAACGCAGCTTTTTTTGTTGGTTTGTTGGTTTTTTGAGCCAAAGCCAAGAATGGTTACAAAAGGAATGGGAAATATATGACATATTATATATTATATCTACCGTTTGCTCAATCCACTCCTGGCTTTGGCTTAAAAAGACCGCAGCAAAATCTACAACAAAAAAGCTGCGTTTCTGCAATGTGGGAACTCAGCCTAAAAGTGCAGAGAACTCAAAAGTGTCAGATCCTCCCAACAATGTAGATTCTGTGGTTTGTTTTTATCTAGAACCATCGATCTACTGTACATAGCTTTGCATAAGAACTGTATTCTCCAAACAGTATCATATCGTCAGTATTTTTGGGGTCTTTTTTATTTTAGATGCACTGAAGCAAGGCATTATAATGGACATTTTGCTCTAAATTAAGACGATGAATAGTACATTTAAAGCCTGTGAAGGACATCATCTGTTAGTGTCTTGCTTTTGACTCACTTCAAAGACGGTCACATAGACATAAGACACTGGTCAGGAATCTCCTGTGGATTCAGAAGTAGTTATAGACAACGGGATACGTCTTCTATTGTGCACAGGACAACTGTATCTTCTTAAGAATGAAATAAACTTCAGCTAAACTCCCCACCAAGATGATCAGAGGACTCTAAAGCAGGAGACAATTAAGGTTTATCCTCAGTCCATGTCACACGGACACGTACGAGAGATGTTCTCAAAGACGTGAAGTAAAAAAAATCTTCACCTGATTATATAATTGTAGTTTTCGAAGACATAAGACAAAGTGAAAACCAAATTCGTTCCCCTTATAAACTCGCAGCTCACAAGATGACTGATGATTACACTTTTAGACATGTCAAAGGGAAAATAATATTTCCCAGGAGACATGTTTACCACTTGATTTCATTTTTCTTGACATTTGCCTCTGAGTGTCTTTAAGAAATAATCGCGTGATTACTCTGGTGACAGCAAAGGACGAGCTGGAATTATTTACTATGTCGCAGCTACAGCGTACTCTCTTCTATTCAATGCAGAGGATGGTGAGATATAAGACATTTCCCGAAGTTAAGGTCAAGCATAGCGAAGAGATTGTAAGAAATGGAAAATGGAAGGTTTTTACCTTTATAAGCTTTTTTTATAATGCTCTAATGCTTCTAAAATGAAGCAACTTTGCAAATAGTTTAAAAAAAAATTTGTCAATGTGTTGCAAATTTAAATGTTTCCTTGGTAACAGACTACAAACAAACCTTGTGTAGTCGGATCCTTCAGTCATATTGTCTTTTTGTAAACTACTTCTTGATAACCTGCCAAGTGTAAAAAAATGTAAAAAAAAACCCAAGAAAAATGCAACTTACCTATCCAGTCCATTGAGTTCAGAATGACAGCATAGGAATTATTTTTAATAGATGTTCCCAATGTTCCTCGACTCCCCATCCACATGTGTCCACTTTCAATGGAAGGCAAATCATTCTTATATTTGCTGGTTCTTGCAGTTCCCTTCTCAACCCAATTCAGTACTGTAAATTTCTGAAGATTTAGTGATAGCAAATCCGCAATAAATCCATTATGTCTGGACCTGGCCTTACATTTTTGCTCATTGGGGCTGATTTATCGTAACCAGCATTTCCCACATCAGTCTTGATAATCCCTGACCCACCAGAGTGCGAATGATAAAATAGATAAAATCTTTCTATAAAATCTATCTATCAATGATAAAATATGCACAACATCATAAACTAGGCCATCCTCTACGGTCCTTTATGTCTGGACCTCTTTATGCAAGAAAACAGGTGTAAGATGTGATAAATTTGATGGGGGGCAATGACAGGGCCTTTGAGGAAAGTGGAATGCAGAACACCAAGCTTAAAGAGTCACAATTTTTGCAAAAATTCTGACTTTTCCATGACTTTAATGCCTGTTTACTGACGTACAAGCCACATTATTGTAAATCATCCCCATTTTCTTCAGTCAACTTTCTTCGAAGGAAAAAAAAATTAAATTGCATCCAGTCCCATAAAAGGGTTCCTCCTTGTCCCACTGTCCTACATAAAATAGACTAAGTTTTCAATTTCTACACACCATATTAGGCCTTCACATGACTGTACTTGATTCCCAATTCCAGATGAAAGTACGGACACATGCATTTCTATTGGCCCAGACACGGGCGCATTTTTTACGTCCATGGGTCCATGCCGTATCCAAGGACTGAAAATTATGAAGCATGTCCTATTTTTGACCGCGTTTGTGGCATAAACAATTTTAGGGGATCCTACAAGTCTTTTTGTATGTGTTTTTTTTTTTTTTTTCACAATATGTTGATGAGATTACACAAAATCTCGTTCACTTTGCTGACAAATTTCCAGCCAAAATCACTGCATTTCCGCAACATGAGGCCCCAGGTTTCAGAAACACAGCTTTTTTGTTGCAGATTTTGCTGCGGTGTTTTTGAGCAAAAGCCAGGAGTGGATTGAGCAGGAGGTAGAAGTCTAAGAACTTCCTAGATATTTCCCATTCCTTTAGCCATTCTTGGCTTTGGCTCAAAAATAGAAGCAAAATCTGCAACAACAAAAAATCAGTGTTTCTGCAATGTGTGGTCTCTATAGATATTACCTTATTTTGGTGGATCTGTATATCATAATTATTTTCCATTTCTTGTATGATATAGGTGGTTATTTATCTTGGTAATGCTATTTTAATGCTTATGTTATTGTAGTACTTTACGTGACGGATCCATTCATCAAATCTTCCACTGAGTGACGAAAAATGTCCACCTTGTCATCTGGCACAAGGCTAGCTTTAAGTTCTACGCTAATGTTTTCTCTCGAAATGCATAGCAACAGAAGAAAAGCTCAAAGAAGTCAAAAGTTGACATAAAACACGAGCTTGACAAGATGGTGAGTGGACCTTTCACTCATGTGTGTTTTATGGATCACTGCACATGGGCAGCCCTGAGGCCGCAGTCTGAAATCCTATCCTTTGGGGGTTTCTGGTGCACCTTCAAGAAGCACGCAAGGAACGCAAGGTCCACCGGGCAAGTGGTCGAGAAAAAATTATATTAAACTGTAAAAAGTATCAGTCCCCATCATCTAGTTGATAATTCCTTGCCATATTCTTACATGTGGTCGTCTCATTTCATATCTGTTCATTTATTCGGAGGTTCCTTCCTTGCAGGAAACAACACCTGCTCATGTTTGTAGCAACTGTCAAAGCGGTTTGCATAACACATGCAGCGGGAGATGGAGCCATTGAAAGCCAAAGAAAACCTTGACATGCAAGAGGGAGATTAAAGGTTGACGTGATGTGGCTAGTGTTTTAAGCTCTCTTCCTTTCATCCTTACACACAGACAATTTATTGAAGACAGCAAATTCCCATTATCACCCCAACTGCAGATTCTGGTTACTTTCTAACATAGTTTCGGTTCTTTAATTTCACAAACAGCGGTAGTTGCTATCTTGTAGAAATTGCTTTCGATGGAAATGAAGCCGAGAGCTTTAGATGAAGTTTTTGGTTAGTTACAGTACTATGCAAAAAAATTTCTGCAATAGAAGGGTTAATGGTTTGTTTAATCAATTACCAAATAAAGTGAATGAAGAGAAATCTAAATCCCATCAATATTTAGTGTGACCTTTGCCTTTTGCCTTCCATTAATTCTTCTCGGACAGTTTTTGAGCTTGGTAAGTAGCTTGTTCCTGCCATCTTGGAGAACTAAGCACAGATCTTCTGTGGATGCAGGCTTGCTGCAATCCTTCTGTCTCTTCATATCACCCCAGACAGACTGGATGATGATGAGATCAGGGCTATATCTGTGGGGGCCATATCATTACTTCCAGGACTCCTCCTCCAAAGGGCAAAGTTCACACTAAATATTGATGGAATATAGATTTGAATTGAATTTTAATTGACAAAACTAAACTTCTATTTTGAAAGCAATGCTACTTTGAAGCATCCCCTGCCTAAAACTTTTGCACATATATGTACATACATATATACAGTATATATGCATAAACTTTAATAGTCAAAAGAATGGACAACCCTTTGGAGGAGGAGTCCTGGAAGTGATGATATGGTGCCCACAGAGACCTCATCTGAACATCATCCAGTCTGTCTTGGATTTCAGGAAGAGACAGAAGGATTGGAGCAAGCCTACATCCACAGGAGATCTGTGCTTAGTTCTCCAAGATGGCGGGAACAACCTCCCTACCGAGTTCCGTTAAATACTATCTGCAAGTACCGAGAAGAATTGATTGAAGGCAAAAGGCAAAGGTCACACCAAATATTGAGGAGTGATGCAAAGCAATGAATTTCGGGAGTTGATCTTTGAGCATTTACCTGGTAAAGATGACATGTTTGGGTATTTTATATATGACTAGCCTCTCTGCTGGATTTGTAGGCTCTGACATCAGCTTCTACATCCAGTTCCCAATTGGTTAATTGTAGTAATAGGCGCTGTCTCATGCATAGGGAAAAATCCTGATTACAGCATCTTCCTGCGTCTCTATGCGAGGCAGAGATTCATTCCAGATGGCTGGAACCTTTAATCTTCAGAAACAACTGTGCAGATTTAAGTTACATTAAAGACCAGTGAAGATTAAACAAGACTTCTATAAATATCTTGTATAGTTCTTGCCCGGGCGAGGGAACAATAACTGCAACATCCACCCCATACCTGAGTGTTTATATAGTGCCGGAGTCATGAACCTGAGGACCGTAAATCTGTAACATTCCTGGTTTTATTGAGAATATCCTTCTCACTAGTATGTATATATACCCTCTGAAATCACAATAGGTACAATGTGACTAAATTGTGCCCCCATAACTGCTAATAAAGTGCCCCCATAATTTAAATTACTGTCCCCACAATGACCAACAACATTGTCCCCATTAGTCACAGAGACAGGAATGGAGTCCTAAGTGTAACTATCAGCAGATAATGCAACAGCTATGGGCCCCAACTATTAGGGGGGTCCATTTCTTCTTTGACATAAAGTGCAGTTAGTGATGACTATGGGTGATGGAAAGGGGTGTTACTGTTTCTGTTATTCCTGACTTTACTGCATTATCCTGTACATCATACGTTAATTATACAAGAATGGTGACATCACTGTTTTTCTTTCTTGCAGTATGATGTCATAATGAACATCATGACCCTTGTTGTTGTGCTGCACCTGTTCTATGATATAATAATATGTATTATCCCTGTAATGTGACATCAAGGTGTAATTCCAGTGCCGTACTGCAATCAACTAGATTATACCTGTATTGTGACATCACTGTGTACATTACCCCACTATTATATCACTTTGTGTATGATTCCACTATTGTGACATCACTGTTTCTATTATCCAACTACTGCGACATCACCAGGTATATTATTCCGCTACTGTGACACTACTGTGTGTACATTATCCCACTATTGTGACATCACCATGTGTATTATTCCACTACTGTGACATCACTGTGTACATTATCCCACTATTGTGACATCACTGTGTGTATTATCCAACAACTGTGACATCACTGTATATTATCCAGCAATAGTGACATCACTATGTGTATTACTCCACTATTGTGACATAACTTTTTCATTATCCCACTATTATGACGTCACTGTGTATATTATCCTACAATAGTGAAATCACTTTGTGTATTAGTCTACTATTGTGATATCACTGTATATTAGGGGAATCTAAACAATTGGCTTTTCATGTTCTGAACTTGCTGCTGAAGGTGGCCATGATGGAGTGGGGTCACATTCATACTTGGTTACTTGTTTCATCTGTGATCCCAGTCTTCTCAGTCTCTTACAGTATAGTTCAGTCCTTATCCATGGTGTATCAATAAGCCATAAAATCTCTTATTTTGTCCAGGCGTTATATACTATAAGGTGTATGCAACATATATATTATACAACTCCATTTTAGGGAGCAGAAATGTGCCGCTCTGTCATGATGTGCAGTTATCGCTCTGAGCCCCATTGTCCTGCAGCATGTAGGAGCTCGATCTACATTATACCCAATACAATTGTATACAAATAGCAGGAATAATGTAAGCGCGGAGAAGAGCCGGAGGAGAAGATTACATAAAAATAGTAACAATGAGCCATAAAAGTGTTCTGCTGTGTGTTTACATCTGTCTGTAATCCAAGCGGGACCGTGAGAGCAGAGCGGCCCTCAGCTAGAATATGTATGATATGGGTAAGGCTACATGCACTCGAGCGTCTGCATGTGCCGGGTCTGTAGTAGAACGACATGGAGCCTGTCCTGAGTTATGTTCCAGGACTATGACACTCCTGATCAATCCTTAGGATAAGCAATCAATATCTGAGTGGTGTGGGGTCCAACTCCCGGAACCCAAACAAGCAACTAACTCAATAGGCCGCAGTACTCGAGTGAGTGCTGCTTCTTCTTCTCAGACCAGTGACATCACACTCACTGGCCAAGCTGCAATACCATGCACGTCCACTATACAATGAATGACACTGTTATGACCACCACACTCGTCCATTTTAAACAGATGATAGGCAGAGGTTAAAAAGCCATCAGATGAAGGATAGGTCATCAATTGAATATCTATGTTTTTTTCTACACTTGGGACCCCCACAGATCAGCTGTTGGAAACACTCCTTCCACTTCACAGGCCATGTGACATCAAACGTTCGTGTTCACATGATCTGAAGTGAATGGGTTTAGCTGTGATACCAAGCACAACCACTATAAAAATGTACTTGCTAAGTACTGAAAAGGATGAAGAGCTCACGTGAACACTGCGGTCTCTTAAAACAGCTGATCAGCGGAGGCCCGGGTGTTGGACCCCTGCCAATATTTAATCCTAAGTATAGGTTGTCAATTATTTAGCCTTAAAACCCCTTTAAAAACACAGCTGTTTTGGCCTTAGTGGGGTTCTTCGAGAGTTGACACTGATGTAAAAATATGCGTGCAATGACACGTATCAAACAATAGGGGGGTTTGCACCCCTGGAATATCCCGTATATTGTATCAACAACAATGCTATTAAAATGATTCATTTATGTCACAGATAATGGCAGAAGAATGGAGCAGATGGTTTTGTTGTCTTCCCCATTAAGTGAAGCGTGTAATGATTTACAGGCAAATCGGAAAAAAATTGTGGAAAAAGCGGTAGAGGCAGGTGTTCTGTGATATGGAATAATACCTCCGAGCACAATAAAATTATGGCTGAGCCGTCTGTAAAGAAAGCAAGAAGAATATGTAGACGGTGGTGTTTTAGCAGACAATGGAGACATACTGGGCACCTGAGCACATCATATCTAGTGAGGTCTTCATATACACATCCATCCAGATACTTACGCTCTGGGATGAGTACGAGGCAAAGCGAAGGTTTTGTTAGATTTTATGGAATGGTTGTCTAGATTTCCATCTCTCACCTTGACTGAATCACTATGGGGCTCTTGTATGTAGCAGAGCCGAGTTTGTTATCTGGGTTATCTGTGCTCTTTCACAGGTATCTAGGTCAACTGTTGTCATGAAATTATTTTGGGTATACAAGGTACATAGCGGAACACAGAAACTTCAGCATTGATAAAGGTAGACTACGTGTACAACATGGCGGTCAAGTCTTCAAGGAGACGTCTTACACAAACACAATGCAACATGTTCCCATAGGGAGATGGACAGATTATCATCTCCAGGTCTTAATGCAAGATATAATGTCAGTGCACAACAGTATAAACACCTTGACAGCTTAAAGGGGTTGCCCAACCCCTTAAACATTTTGGCAAACACTCAGAATTGTCTAAAATAGCAAACTGAGTAATATTCATCTGGAGCACCATAGCACCAGAGGATTCTCCAGTGGGCCCAGACTCTAGCACAATAATGGTCCAGCAAAGGAGACCCAAATTTGAAGGGTGCTATGGTCTATTTCCAAGAGGTTGGTGGAGGGTAGGCCCCCAAAATCATTTTATCTGGTGGGCCAAGGAACCTCAGTCCGATACTGTACTCACCTTATTTATCAATCCTCCACGGCACTCATGCCGCTGTTTCTTGGGTTCCCCACAAATCTGCATCCTGTCCACCAGCGAGGAAATTTCAACATGGACAGATGACTTCCACAACTAACCACTGAGGTCACCACTGCAGCCAGTGATCGACTGCCACACCACAAATCTGTGTCAAAATGGCATCATTGGAGGCCAGGATACTAATGTGTTAAGCCGATGCACTGCTTTTTGCCCATGTATTAGGTCTCGCTTGAATCAAGATCACCAAAACTTACAATATGTAGAAGACCATCTTGCACAATGGCAAATAATTCTAAGCCCTAGACATGAAGACTTCCCTTACTTTAATTGACATCTTGTTGGATGTACTCACAAATCCTATATATGTATGATCAGTGGAGGTCTGCTCTGCAGAACGAAGGGTCCCTGAACCTCCATTGTCTATCCACGAAGAGACATTCACATGAATGTGGCTGTGCCTGGTACTGCAGCTCGCTCAGCCCTATATATGTAAATAGACTAATATACAATACATACAGTATATTTACCGCTGTGTCTAAATGATCCTGCTAATTTGTAGTAGTCCTAGAAGTAGAGTCACTACACTGATAGCCTATCCTAAAAATAGCATGTCAAAAAGCCCTTCAAAGAGGATCTGTCGCCAGCTCCAAAGATCCCAATGGCATACATCCTCTGATAGGCGCCGTCACCCTGAGCATTTTGGTGTTTTATTTGTACAAAACCGTTAAACTAATCCAAAGATATAAGCCCTTATATTGTTGATAGAAATGAGAGTCTACTAGCCAAGTGGGCAGTGACACTGCATGACATATAGTACATAGAGACTCCGCCCCAGAGGAACCACAGTGTTACCACCCACTTAGCTAGTAGACCCTACTTTGCATCAACACTAAAAGGGCTTATAACTTTGGAATAGCTGAACGGATTTGGATAAACAAAATACCATAATGCTCAGGGTGACAGCGCCTATCAGATGATGTATGTCATTGGGCTGTTTAAGAAGGTAACAGATACACCTTCAATAGCTGTTGAGCTGACAGTTATTCATACAGACTCCCCTATAAACATGCACACTCTGCTCAGCTTATCATGTATGTGTTCTCAATAGGGAGAGGAGAGTTCCCCATCATGCCGATCCTCCTTTCCCTCAACATCATCTGTCGGGGATAGTAGGCATACTTCCATAAACATTAATCAGCCGTCTGGTTGCACCAATATGTGCACAATGTGATTCTAGCACAATAACCGTGTCCATGCTGGGATTTTCAGTTCAGCAGCAATAATTGGATACCTACTGCTTGGATACACACTGATTCTAAAGCTGTGGATAGACTTAATATCAAAAGCGTATTTCATTGTGAGCTAATATGGACAAATCTTCATTAAAATTCTCTGCTGTAGCAAGAAGTTAAGTTAAAGCATATGATTTACCGAAATGTCATTTATTTCCATGTCTGCTGGAGCTTTATAGGTTGTAAGCGATACTTCTGTGACACATGTAGAGAATTCCATGTGAATTATATTCTGCCTGAACACGTGCCAAGAAAAAGTGTAAGCCAACCCCGTAGTTACCAGAGTCCATGAATGGAAAGCCACTGCGTATCTGACTAATGTGACCCGAGCCTCCGCCAGGACACATAGATTTTGATTAAAATTTCTATGAAGGCCCGTTTCATCATCTTGTCACACACAATATATTTCTGCTGTCAATTACATGATTTTTATCAAATAGTTTCTTATTTTGATGTAAAACTTGCAAATTTTGCTCTCAAAAAAGAAAATTATTGTACTCTAATAGCAGCTTCAGACAGATGTCTGAAAACAAATTGCTTCCAATATTCCAAATGCAATGCTACTCTTCTACCTGGACTAGTCTTAAAGTGGACATGCCATATCTGATTTAGTAAATAATGAGCTCCTCCTAGTGGTAGCAGAAACAATTTTATCATTTAAAGGGAATGCATCACCAATATTTTAACAATAATATTTAACAAACCAAAAAAAAAGTCTAAAGTCTTGCAATTTTCATTCTGGCTACTAAGCCTAATAATAGACTGACACTTGCCAATTCTGTAAAAGTTTTCACCTCATTTATATCACAGACAGGATTACATGAGAAGACAACACCTCTATAGATAACACCACTGACTCATCTTTGCATCCAATACTGACAATAGATGATGTCACAGTTTATCTAGTACTCCTCCCTGCACTGGGTTTGTGTAGAAAACTCTCCCATAGTCCTCACTGAGTCAGCCCAGTCTATTACTGCCTATGGCTATGCTGAAAAGCATATCACTAAATGCTGTTAATAGAGCAGAGGCGAAGATCAGGCAAGATGGCCGCCCTTAAAGTCATGTACAGAAAATAGAATAAAACAATTGACTATCTGGAAATAAAAACAGATTAGAAAAAAAGTGATTACTTTACTATCTGGTTTTAATAAATAATTTTAAAAAATGGGGATACATTAGTTTTATTAGGGTTATTGTTGGCACGTCATTGGGGGTCTGATGTCTGGGAACTTCACAATCCTAAGAGTAAAGGTCCTGCAGTGTTATGACCAATGCTCTGAAAAGAAAAAACTTTAAAGGGGTTGTCCAGGATATAAAGCAAGAAGACCGGGGAAGGTGTAAAAAAAAAAAAAAAAACCCACCTGTCTCCCACCAGTTCTTTTCCTTAGCCCACTAATTGGCCTCAACAAGGCAAGGACTTCCGCCAGAAGAAGCCCCAACGCAACGGCGGGGGACACCGGAGCACAGGTGAGTATGTTTTTTTTTTTAACTCCTTCCCCAGCCCCCTTATCCTGGACAACCCCTTTAACTGAAGCGGCCAAGTGAAGTCATGGCCTACAACGTCCTACGTGTGATGGTTTATATATGAATGGTGTATGACAACCATTGTCTAGACCTAATAAGTGGCCATTTATCACTCGGATGCGTTCCTGTTACCTGCTCCCTGAAATATTCACGTCTCACATGGCGGATCCTGTAATCGTTCCTCAGATTTATTTGGTGAACTGTGGATTATACATGACAGACATTAAATGCAGACAGCAGCCATAGCTGACATTCACGTCGCTTCTTCCTCGCAGCTTATGATCCATGCGTAATTAAACTTCCCATTACAAATATTATTTACCTTTTCCAAACTGTTAACCGCATTGACGCGGCGTCCCTGCCCTTTATGGAAAGTGATGAGGTTCATTTATTCAGAACAAAGACTGCCTGCCATGACAGCCTAGAACAACACGCAGGTCCTGCTCGAATTGACATCAATTTACACCCTGCATTTCATCATTTTATATATAATATAGGCCGAGAACGTGCAGAGTACTAGAAGTGGCATGCTCCTTGTATATATATTGTCTTCTACGGTGGCCTTGCTTCTAGGCATGGGTTGGACGTTATCAGTCAGTTTTGCTTTGGTCACCTCCCAAAAACATTACCTCAACCTGGTACACAAATGGTAGAAACCAATAACCTACATAAGTGCTCTAGAAAAATCACCTCTATCCAAGTGGGCCAGGAGCTATTCCATGCAACTATTTTTTGGTCCTAGGCATCTAAATCATTGGCCATTGGACTTTTTGATAGGTGATGGTTCAAAAACGATTAGTTTTGATCAGCTTTTTATGGAGAACAGAGCAAGTGGTGTACGATTCAGTTCAATACACTTCAAACTCAACTTTCCTTAGAGCTAAATGGGCACCTAGTGGGAGTCAGGACTTTAGGACGTGGTGAGAGTCAGGAGTATAGGAGCTGGTGGGAGTCAGGACTTCCGGACCTGGTGGGAGTCAGGACTACAGGGCCTGGTGGGAGTCAAGACTATAGGACCTGGTGGGAGTCAAGACTATAGGACCTGGTGGGAGTCAGGGCTTCAGGACCTGGTGGGAGTCAGGATTATAGCACCTGGTGGGAGTCAGGATTATAGCACCTGGTGGGAGTCAGTACATCAGGACCTAGTGGGAGTTAGGACTTCAGGACCTGGTGAGAGTCAAGACTATAGGACCTGGTGAGAGTCAAGACTATAGGACCTGGTGGGACTATAGGACCTGGTGGGAGTCAGGGCTTCAGAACCTGGTGGGAATCAGGATTATAGGACCTGGTGGAGGTTAGGATTATAGCACCTGGTGGGAGTCAGGACTATAGGACCTGGTGGGAGTCAGAACTTTAGGACCTGGTGGGAGTCAGAACTTTAGGACTTGGTAGGAGTTAGGACTATAGGACCTGGTAGCAGTCAGGATTATAGCACCTGGTGGGAGTCAGGATTATAGCACCTGGTGGGAGTCAGTACATCAGGACCTAGTGGGAGTTAGGATTTCAGGACCTGGTGGGAGTCAAAACTATAGGACCTGGTGGGAGTCAGGACTTCAGGACCTGTTGGGGCTATAGGACCTGGTGGGAGTCAGGGCTTCAGGACCTGGTGGGAGACAGGGCTTCAGGACCTGGTGGGAATCAGGATTATAGGACCTGGTGGAGGTTAGGATTATAGCACCTGGTGGGAGTCAGGACTATAGGACCTGGTGGGAGTCAGAACTTTAGGACCTGGTGGGTCAGAACTTCAGGATGCGGTGGAAGTCAAGATCCAGATTTCCACCCATAGAAACGTCTGATATTTAAAATTTACATGTTTAAAATTTTAAAGTTTAAAAGAAAGAATTACAACAAAAAAAAACAAAATTAAAGTAACATTGCAAGCTGTCTTGTCAATAAAAATCGGGTCTCCGACTGCTAAATGTAGAAAGATTTTGCAGTCCTGTGTTGTCTTCCTTCTGCCTCCCCATCTGCAGAACATCTCTCTTCCACAAGGCCCCTAAATACATTACCATAAATGATGCAAGCACTTTAGGAATAGAGCATGTGCATCCTTCCTATATATACTTCAGAGAATAGGGACCACCTCGCCGGCAGTCATCTGGATCTACGCTATCCTACAGTACCCCTCCCGTGTGTTACTCACAGCCTTACATTCCTCATGTTTAGTTCCTCTCCCCGCTCTATCCTCCCCATAATGTTTACATCATTATCTTTGGTTGTATTGCAGATTCTTTTTTTTTACAGCTTCTCTCTTTACTGTTGTCTCCCTTCTTTATATTGTTTTCCATGATGTCTTTTCCAGTTTACATCATCTGCAGATCTGCTGCCCTGATTTATTTCCTTGGGGGCCTAAAATCAACAATCCATCCATTCCGTATTCAAGTGTAAATGTATACTTTCATAAAGGAAGGCAGCGACTCAGAACTGGGTCATTCTTAACACGAGCGCAGACGCCACCAGCGCAGAATCAAGGCTGTTTACTTAGACAGACGACTTTACTTTGATTAATGTTCTTTTTTTTCCTTTTCGCTTGATATTCAAAGTTACAAAATATTCTGTAAACCGTTCTTTATGCCCAAGATCTTGTTTCTATGACTTCACGGGCCGGAGTTTAGTGCTAAGATGCCAGCAAATAAAAGTAGTCACAAGGATAAGTGCCCAGTATAAATAGCAAAACTGACAGCAAAGGGTAATAAAAATAATGGAGGGGATTTGTCTACCCCTCTGTGCCAGTTTTTAGACACAGAGGGATGAAATTGGGTAGCATCTTTGGTGCCAGACCCCCTTCTTGTGCCAAAGATGTGACACATCCCCCGTTCTACATCTTATCACCGCTTTCTGCAAAAGTGGGTGGAGTGGGGCAGGGACGACTTGGCCCGACATATTTGTCATAATTCACACTAGTTTTCTACATCAATTCCTAATGGTGTAGATCTCCATTCCTGCACACGGGTCTGTGTGTGATGTATGAAGGGGACAGAGCCATGGATGGGGTGAAGCTATAAAGGCCACTGCACCCAGGTTCTGGTGCCCGAGGAGTCCCATAGGTTCGTAAGAGGACACAAGTATAATGCATGGTACAGTAGGTAGAGGACCCATTAAAAATGTTGCATTAGGACCTAGAAGTTAGGTGACTGTGTTATGTATTATAGAGTTATATATCAGTGGATTCAGTGTAGTACCATATTTACCCTGTAGTGGTCACTGCAGAGTAAGTGTATGACCAAATGAAACTCCGCCCATTCCAGGAGCGGGACCTAAAGACTTCACCTGATTCAACAAACTGAACAGTTGGGAGTGATTCACAGGTAGGATTCTGTCTCAAAATCAGCTCTATATTTGGAGAAAAATTCCGATCAAGAGAACAGGGAATTTTTGCGGTCAGACAGCTCCATTCATTTATAGATATGCCAGAAATAGCCAAAGTACAGATCTCGGCTGTCTCTGGCTCTCCTGTTGAAATGAATTAGGCAGTCCCATTCTCCTGATCCATGGGGGTCTAAGAGGTTGGAACCCCAAAGATCTGCAAGTTATTCCCTATCAAATGGATAGGGAATAACTTACTTTGATGGGAAAAACTCTTTAAGGTAGAAAGCAGCCTGATAAATGGAGAAAGAAGCATTTTTCTTTAATAATATATTACAAAGTTTCATCTATTCACTTGTATTCACTTCTATTCACTTATGAAAAGTTATTTTCTAATTGAAGGTACACTTTAACATTGAACAGTATACAATATACTCACAAGCTCCACCTAGTGGTGACTGCTGGCAGCAAAAATTTTATCATTTGACTATTTGTCTATGCAGGAAAAATTGTCAATCTATATCAGAAAACTAGAGCTCTGCTTTATAGATATGTTACAAAATGAATCAGTAATGTATGTTGGCTCTGAAACTAACAGGGTGCGGAGATTCACTTTAAGTTCTCCCCCAAGCACTTGTTCTTCATGGTCTAAGCTGCCTTAGGTTTCCCAATAAATCTAGAGGTTTATTTCTGTACGACGTTTTTGTATATTACAGCCGGCTGGTGTATTCCCCTTGAAATGTTTTTACAGGCGCCACCACCATATCATTTTCATGCGGCTGCACCTGATCCTTACACTATTCCCCACCGCCTGTGAAGATACCTGCAAAAGCCCATTAAATGCTCATGAAGGAATAGAAACCAAATTGAATTTAAATGGTCTGTGCCCCGGCCGAGGCAGAAGCGGCAGATGGCAAAATTCACTCTTCTACTTAATGCCTTGCAAAAACTCTCCATAATCTCCTGTGTGGCCGAATTTAGATGTTTACCAAGTATCTCCAGTGCCTAAGGGAGGAACAAGGGGGAATGGGTTCCTAATGGTGCACGGTGATACAGTGAAGGAGAGAAAATCAGTAGGATGTCATAGACGCTGCTTACATAGAGCTCAAGAAAAATACATAGACTGCAGGTAAAAGTCAGATTGTGCACATCTGTTGTGTAGAAAGTCTATAGGTACCAGTATTATTATGCATATGTTTCCTATATGTAGTATTTATTGCATACAATATTTAGCAAGTTTGCTTTTTTAGCATATTTTATATAATAGTTCATGAGAGGGATTGATTCTGTTTGCAGATATATTCAGGTAGGGAGTCCTTAAAGGGGTTGTCCCTTTATAGACACTTTCTAGAAGGAAGAAAACTGTCTCTCTAGTGCCACCTACAGATATAGCAATTTCTAATATTACAGTTAAAGGAAGTCTATCATTAAAAGAAACACTTTTAAGCTAATGCCTCGTTGGAATGGCCTTTAAAAGGCCATTCTTCTCCCAGCCGTTTCTGAATCCGTTTCTTCAATTATGGAAATGATCCTCACGGAGCACCCGGGGCGTTCCTCCGTGGCAACGAGCACCCATTGCGTCATCGCTTGTCACCGCCCATTAGTCTGTTGTGGTGACTCCCATCTTGGTCTTCTCTTCTACTTCCTCTGACGCAGCGCTGGACGGCAGCGACTGCGCATGACGGGCTGCCATTTTCCTTTGGTCCGTACTGCGCCTCTTGTGAAAGACCACCGGAAAATGGCGGCAGTCCAGCGCTGCGTCAGAGGAAGTAGAAGAAAAAAGATACAGAGAAGACCAAGATGGGAGTCACCACAACAGACTAATGGGAGGTGACAAGCGATGACGCGATGGGTGCTCGCTGCCACGGAGGAACGCCCCGGGTGCTCCATTTGGATCATTTCCATAATTAAAGATACGGATTTTTACAGAAACGGCTGGGAGAAGACAACAATGAAAGGTAGGAGAAGAATGGCCTTTTTAAAGGCCATTGCAACGTGCCATTAGCTTAAAAGTGTTTTTTTTTTTAATGACTGACTCCCTTTAACACATTAGATAAACACTTGCAGCACACGTTAACTTTACTTTTTCAGTGTTTTTCAATTACTTTCATTGTGCAATATTACACTGCAATGTATTATCAGAGTTAAGTTAAAGACTCTACTTGTACACACTTAACTACCTTATAAGTCAAGGTCTGACCACTTAAAGGGACACTGTCAAGTCCAAACTGCCTCCCAAACCAATAATCAAAGCCTGTAATGGAAGCAAAAACATGCTTGTATGACCGCAAACCGATGAAGCAATACAGAGATAATCATCGTTTTATGGATATGCAAATCAGTCTTAAGTGCACCGAGGGTGGGGCCTGATTTACTAGAGTTGCCTGCAGACAACTGTGGAAGAGGTGGAAAACATCAATCAATGGCTAAAGGTATCATGTTAGGTAACATTTGTAGATGAGCATTAAGAGCACTTGTGGCAATCTGTAGGCAAATATGGTAAATCAGGTCCCGCCCCCAGTGCACTTGCAGGCTGATATCCATTTCCATAAAAAGATGATTATTTCTGCATTGCTTCATTGGTTTGTGGTCACACAGGTATGTTTCTTCTCCTATGAAAAGCCTCTACCTAGCACTATTATTAGTTTAGGAAGTATTTTAGACCTGACAGACTCTCTTTGAGGAGTAACTCTGGTTACTTAAGAACCAGAGTTACTCCTCAAAGAGAGCCTGTCAGGTCTAAAATAGTCTATGTCAAAAGTTTGGATCAATGGGGGTCTAGTTTCTGAGGACCCCACTAGTTGCTGAAATGAAGGAGTACGTACAATTAATCCCTTTGACTACAGTATGATCGGCTCTCCTTGAGTAGACAGGGTTACTGATGTACAAAGGACTCACGTTGCATTTTTAGCTGCTGCAGAGAAAACATTGCACTTTACAGTATCAGCAAAGTCAATGAGAAATGGTTACATTGTGGAAATGAGAACTGTGAAAAAACGGCGTTTTCAAAAACATATGCATTTTTGAAAAACGCAGCATGCTAATTTTCACTGCGGAGTCGTGAGCGTTTTCCACGCAGCAAAAACTGAAAAATTCTGTGGAAAAAAATGCAACATGTTTTCTAAGCTGCATTTCGCTATACTCTTACCCTATATTCACACTAGGGGGAAAATCGGCCGTATGAATTTTTTTAATGGCCATATTAATTTCACTGTCTGTGAATGGGGGCTATTCACATGACCGATACTTTGATGGTCCATTGTAATAGATCATTAAAATATAGGTCATGCTCTATTTTTGTCCATTTTCACAGATCCCTCCGTACATTGCAATGTACGAGGGATCTGTGAAAATGGCCGCCCCTTGGGTGCAGAGCGTCCGTGAAAAATCACAGCCATTTTAACCCATGGTGAATGTAGGCTTAGTCTATTTTCCCACTCTCGGAGAACCGAACACAACTAAAAGCGCAGCCCTCTGGAACATACCCAGATGCACTTTATTGTGGTATATTTTTAGTGCCTTGCGTAAAAAATACATTTCTGAGATTACAAATGAGAAGTGCGTGCCCTGAATAGACACCGTACCAGCAGGGGGCGTCCGGTACATTTGAAGAACGGGAAAAGAACAGTTATTGAATAAATTTAGATACTAGTTCTAAAAATGATGTCGAAGTGCGCCTACTCTTTCATACGATCTCACCAAGAAGCCCACCAATAACACTGACTGAATAACAGGAAACAAATATTGCCCTCAAGGAACCTTCCATACCTTCAGAGCAAAATGCTTTTTCCAACCAAGTATCAAATGAAAAATCTATAAAAATTCCTTCATTCTCAAGTTCTTCAGCTGCTGGTTTTCAGCCACATAAAAAAACACACATCTGCATTTGTTTTCCGTCAGACGTTAAGTAACTGCTATGTTATACACCTGGATAAAAGCCGCCGAGATGCTGAGCGCTCATTGCCATGAGTAATGTTTGCAGACTGTCCGTCCTTTCAGCATCTTCCGTGTAATCTTGCTAAGATGCTGACACATTTTAAAACCTTCACGATAAAAAAAAAAACCCAAGAACAAGCGGCAGAAGGAGGAAGAAAGCTTTTAGGGTCCTGCAGCTAGCGGTGTGACCGCTAGCCTGTGCACTTAAATGCCTACGTAGGCACCAAGTGGCGTGCCATCCCGAAGCAATTTTGCAGAAACAACAGTAATTGGAGAAACAGCCTTGGCAATGAGGCGTGCATTGGCAGCTTGCAACTCATTTGCGTATTTTTTTCGTTCAAGGCGAACATTAATGTCTACAAACAATGTTCCAAAACCTCCATTAATTACCAGATTAAAAATAGACGCGTCCCGGAGAAGACGTAGTCAAGAGCCAATTCATTTAGATGCGAAAAATGGAAATGTGACATTACGCTGAAATGGAGAATTCATCTTTGTGAAATGCGAATCCAAGGAGAGGCTGAGATTCAATGCTCCCAAAACGCTACCGGGGCAATTAAGATAATATTTCCATTTGCAGATTGTCATATTTTCCTGATGTCTCCAGCAGTGGATATTATAGGAAACTGTCAGACAATAGTGAGCGTCTAAAACCTCAGCAGACCGGGCTAGGAATTTAGAATTTTGGAAAGGGCAAATAGGGCGCACGTGCCATTGGGATTTCAGCATCGTAAGTATTGTAGGTCTGAAGTTATCCCGCATTTTGTAGATATCTGATTGGTGGGGGATTGATAATAAGGACCTCCACCAACCGAAAGAAGGAGGTCTTGTTCCCCTGTCTGAATGGAGTGGCTACGCAGGCACATGGTCTCATAGGCACACTGTAACTTCATTCATTCTCTAGGGAACTGCCAGAGATAGCCGGCTATCTGCCTCATTCCTACAGACCGTGAATGGAGTGGCTACACACCAGATGAGGAACAAGAGATGCTAGGTGGAGACAAACTTGGATATTTTGTGAGGACAAGAACGTTTGGCTACACCAATAGAATAGAGTAGAAAGTCTGACCTACAAAACTTTGCCAATATACACACATTGACCAAAAAACATAAGGCACCCAGATAGAAATGTTGGATTGCTGCAAAACTTGCCGTGCTGTTATATTATGTAAATGATTACATGTAGTCTAATTAGATACTGGGTCTTGTCAGAAGAGGGCAGAAAAGTGTTTCCCCACTGCCCTAAAAAAGGTTCTCAGAGGCTACTTTTGGGTAGTGTACTTCTTAGTGAGAAATAGATGACTATTAGACATGCCTCTATGATCCATCCAACAACATTTTGCCCAGACTATGGCGGATCACTGGACTGAGAGAAGCAGGATGGTCATTTCGATGAATTTCCTGCCATCTAGGCCGTGCTGACCTAGCTGATAGGAGGTGTTGGGAGCAGTTATGTGAGGGCACACATAGACAGACAAGACAGACCACTAGTAGAGAGGATTGTTTAATCCATTGACAAGAATGAGAAGCTCCCAAAGTTTCCTTGGCTACCATTCAGACATAGGTAGGCCCTCTAATATACACCCATCTCTGTCTGGACCATTTCCAGAAGGAAATTTGGTGCCACGGTTCTCATTGACAGACACCCATGATCACCTTCATTTGCATCGGTTGATCGAGAAACCGGGACTGCTACAGACTGGATACGTATCATCTTTAGTGAGGAGTCCAAGTTCTGATGATGATTGGGTTCAAGTATGGAGGCCTCATGGTGAGCGCTTCAATCTTGACTTTGCCTCAGTCACAGGTATGATGATCAGAATTTAGTCATGGTCAAAAGGCATGGTCAACAAAACAAACAACCCAATTCCAGCAGAAAAAAGATGCCAGTAAGCAGACATGAAAGCCAATGTTGTTCATTGTTTGACATTCAAACCCTTTCTTCAATCTTTTTTATTAACAACACTATTGTCACCAGATTTACAATGTTTATGTAGGCGAAACGCATCTTGTACGGGATGTAAAAATAACCCACAAAGACAGTAACAGCTGTGTTTCTACAATACCAAATGGAGAATAAAAATAAACAAAAACAGGTGAACACTTTACAGGGGGACAGAAATACATGGATTATAAAAAGAAAAAAAATTAAAATTCAGTGGCGTACTAAAGACATACAATCTATTCTTGATTATTTTTATCCTGAAGCTCCATCATTTCTCGTGCTGGCTTGTTATGTTTATAGGCAGTCCATCATATGGCAGATATATGGAATCTGGCCTAAAGGGTCATCGACATGTACTACAGCATGCCCCATTGATGTGGGTGCCGCTAAATCAGTACCAATCTCGGGATCGATGGGGGTTCCAGAGATCCCTAGAGTTATAAAATGATGGAATATGACTTGCGATACATCTTAACATTCTAACATGGAGTTCCCACATTCATATTTTGTTTTACAGCTGAGTATGTTGAGAAATGTAGTTCTAGAAAATGTAATTTTACTCTTTTTTTAATATTTTTTTTTCTGAATTTAAATTATTCAAAATGAACTCTCTTGGGTTTTCTATGCATAAGAGGCTTGGCAAAATGGAGTTACAGAGCAGGAAGAAAATGTATCAGCGCTGGAAAGCAGCTCGGAATGAAAGCCACATCATTTAATGTGTACTGTATTACACATTTGTGGTACTTACCATACTGTGTATGGGAGCAATTTTCTAGATGGTTCTAACAGAACACATGCTAATGGTTAGATACAAGCACCACCGAACAGCAACAATAAAAGAAAAAAATATTACAATAAAACTATAACGTAAAACCTAAAAAGAAATAAGGAAGTAGGAAGAACAGATCTGGAGTGAATACAACTCTAGTCAGTGAGCTTCACTACCAGGCACAGCCACAACCGGATATGCGGCACTGTGAGCAACGAAGCACTAATTACCCCCTGCACAATACCCCTCACAAGATAATAACACAACTATAGTAAGTAGTACTGGATTAAGGTCTGTGGGGGTCCTTGGACAAAAATTTGCATGGGGGTCCTACTATATCATTGTCAAAACAGAGGAAGAAAAAAAAAAAAGACTGTAGGCGGAAATACGATTATACAGCTACAATAAACTAAAAATCGATACAATTAACTTTTCAAAAACTTTCACAAATAAGACACGTAGTGTCCAAAAATACCGTCATACTGTGCCCATGTCCACACCAAACAGTAATTTAGCTTATTTAGTCTTGTTACTAAGTGACCAATATTGGTTTTATACCGCTTTTTGCTTCTCTTGTATTATAACCCTCTTCTGCTAAGGCTATAAAATGGTGCAACACAGTGCCAAGGTGCCACAAAGTAATTTTTTTCAGAATTATCATTTTACAAGCCCATTTTACTAAACAAGTCTATTTCTTTGTAATTTTCCTTTTCTTCCTTTGTGGGAAGCAATTTTGATCCAAATACTTCAGAGATAAAACATGCTTTTGGCAATAGGGTTCCTGGCAGGTCTATAAATAATGGGAATTTTCGCTCTTAAAGCCGATACAGAGGGAGGGAAAAGTTTCCATCGCTGGGGGACTACCGGTTGCAAAGACTGGGCAGCTGTTCCTGGAAAATCCTAATAGAGCTATACGTGTTGTTTTCACTTTTTGTGAACACCCTTTATTCAGAGTAAAAAAAAAAACGCAGCAAAGCAAATAAAAATCATTTAACCACGTCCATAATGTTTAGCTTCTAAATCTTTTAAGTCAGAAATTGACCCTCTAAAATTTTACGGCCTGCGGTATTATTTTTACTACATATTTTACTATAGGAACGCTGATAAAATTGAAAGGGTCTTTTAAGGATTAATGGAGTTCTCGGAGAATCCAATTTGGCACAGGTAGCTTCTAACCTGATTTGTGGAATTATATAGGTTCCATTGAGGGAGTGCTAAAGCTATTGACAAAAATATATAACATTTTCTCTACGTTTTATAGGTGATGTAAGGCTGGAGCTTAAGTTTTATATTAGAATTGAGATGTTTAATGTGGATGAAATTGCCTTTAATATAAGACAGCTGCAAATCTTAAATGTACCTCCCCTATTAGAAAAAATATTACGTGCAGAATGAATTTTTGTGTCCCTGGCAGGTCCTTCTGTTATATTCTGTGTAAATCTCCTAAAGTTCCTGCGCACTCGCTTTGGCCTTCATATTCACACCATGTTTTGGCACCTCTACTGATACTACTAAGTCGTCCATGCCTCCCAAGGGTTGCTCCTTTGGGAGGATGGCCCCTAATTTTGTCGCTTTATTTGTAAAATCAGGGTTGACATGAGGGGACGCAGAGTTGGTTACTACCTATCCCCCACCTTGTGCCTGGTTGGGTTGCTTGACAAATGGATCCCCTACCTTGACTCTTATACTCATTGTTGTGGAAGCATCTGGTTGTCATGATAACAAGAAGACCTTGGCTTTGTCTCCTTGCCTACAGATCAAGACCCATCCTTTGCTTGGTTATTGTTGTTATATTGAGTATGTTCCTGACCTATACCTTGAACACAACATTGTTCCTGGATTATGTTCCTGACTCCTTTGGATGTATTGCCTGGTTCCTGAGGTTCTACTCCTGGTATTGAATCTTGGTCTGACTCCTGACTATATTTCTGTCCCTTCCTCCATCTTGCTGCATCCTGGTACTATTCCACTTAGCCTCAAGGTTGTTTCTATATACAGGACTATTCTGAAGGTTGCAATCTGGGAATCCACCCAGGAAAGGCCATAAATCCTTACGGGGGCGAGGGTGAAGAATGTGCAGACTCCACACTCCAGTCAACCCAACGTCAAAAAGACTATGTTCTACCTAAATTTCAGTGCACAGCCAGTTGGATGTTGTGTATTTGCTTCCAAAGATGCTGTATGTGCCAAGGTACAATGAGAGCTTTCCAGGGCATCCAGGAAGAATAGACTGTCATCAACAGGCAACTTAAGCAGTTAAAGGGGTTAACCACTTTAAAGGGGTTGTACTGAGTTTTAAACATATCATCTATCCACATAGGTGATAATTATGTGATTGTTGGGGTCCGACCACTGTGACCCCCCAATAATCATGAGTGCAGGGTTCCCTTGTCCCCTCTACGCTTGGTTAAGTGTGTATGTTTTTACATGGGTTGGAGTTTGGAGATGGGACCAATTTTTGGTGGAGTCAGAGTCAGAGTTGGAATAAATTTACCGACTTCAAAATAAAGTGATGATTTTTTTTATTAAATTACATAATTAAAATGATCGTATAATTAATTAGATGTATAATGTGTTACATATTTACTTTCATTGGAATCAATCACTAGATTTTTAACTTGGATTTAAAGGGATTTAGAGGATCTTTACTACTTCTGACTGACCATGGCTGTTAGCCATTTATGAAATAGTCCGAGTCGGAGTTCACTCTATGGTGCCCTATGCCACGTTTGTGTCCTAAAAAAGTAAAAAAAAGCGTCAGAAATGAATGGGGCAGAAACACACATGTTCAACCACCACCCTGTAATAGCGCCCCCACCTTCCATTTGCCATTCATAGAACTTCGCATGTGGAGGAGAGAGCCATGAGCCATTTCAGGCACCAAGACCGTAAAGCAAATGCTTTCCCTCCTCTCCATAGCTATGTGCCTGGAATATATATATATATATATATACCCTCCTAATCACACCATTTCCTGTAAGATCTGGTAATGTATTCTCTTTGGGCCTAGGAGGTGCTCACATGACTCTAGCTCACTGCAATCTTAAAACTGGCAAGAATTATTTTAATAAAATCCATTAAGTAAAACAATAATAAAAAGTAACATTATAATATTTTTGTTTTTATTACATCCCAGTAGAAAATAAAAGAAAACCAAAAGCGTCTGGGCCTTCCGAATGGTCAGAACACAATGTTATTAAATTCCTTCTGAACCGAGAGCTTCTATTATAATCTTGACTATTACGAGATGCTGACAGAAGACGGCTTTTGTTAGCTTTAGAATGAAATGTCTATTTCATTGTGGAATTGGAGTTCTGCAGGTCACTGCGGCTGCTGAAATAAATCTTCTGAACATATATTTTCTTAATAAAAGGAGACACAAGAATCACCCGGTCCCTTCACTTAGAAATGCCATTTACTGAAATCAGACAGATATGAATTGTCTTGTATGCGGCCTCTCCTTTCTAAAGGTACAGAGTGTAAGTTCACCAGAATATGTATAATACATTCTAGATATAAGACTAAACAGATTCTTAGGGACAAAAATACAGTCAAAAAGATCTTGGCTATATATCACATTGGCACTGCTCAGAGATTTCTTTCCAAAGGATAGGTCATCAGTGTTTTATTAGGGGGGTCTGAACTCTAGGACCTGGGGCGTAATTTCAGGGGGTTCGTAGGGTGAGGACACACTCTGGTGCAGAAGCATTAGGGGGGCGTATAAAGTGTCTCCTCCCAATATGGTGAGACCAATATTATAAACCAGCCATGGGGGGGCCTGGTACCCATTTGGGGGGCCCAGGAGCTTCAAGTTACTGTTGTGCAATGGCGACGTCTGCACTCTGCATTCCCCACATAGGTAGAGCTACTAGTGTAGACAAGTGGCTGTGTCTGGTATTGCAACAGCCCTCGTGCAGCCCTACATTGTCTTCATGGTTGGACCACACCAATTTTCAATAACAATTATAGATGGGTGAATTGGTTTGCAACGAACCGGATTCGACCCGGATATTCAAAATTGTTCAGTTTTTAACGAAAAAGAAAAATTTGGGATTCGTCTCGGGTGAACTAAAAAGGCATGCATTGCGAAAAATTATTATACTCTGGGGTCTTGGTGTGCCCATGTCACCCCGGGCACATGACGTCACAGAAGAGTGCCAGACACTGTAAGGGTACAGAGACAGAGTGCTGGACGCCAGGAGGAGGACCAAAACAGGTAACGGAAGTTGAGTATAAATGTTTCTTTTCTTTTTTACACCTCCCCTGGGCTTCCAGCTATTATACTCTGGGGTCTGTAGAGATCCCCATAGTATAATAATTTCCCTTCTGGTTCTATCTGAACAAGTTCGGTCCGAAACAGGGGATCGCCTCGTCTAAAAAGAGGACGAAGAGGTTCGCCCGCCTCTAGTAACAATCCTAAGAAGTTCATCTTGTCCCAGGTCAAAAGGGGCAGGGTTGGCATAAACTTAACCTATGTATCTGCAGGGCTGGATTCTGGTGTCAGACTCCCTTTAAGCTGTCTAATTTTCTGGTTTTCCTCAGCTTTTCTCCTTCTTCCCATTGGAAGAGAACTAACAAAATGGTTTGCCCAGGAGCCTCCACAATCCTTCATGTGGATAAACAGAATCTAGAAATCCCTCTGTAGTTCTTTTATAAGTAAACCTTCTATGTAGTACTATTACATTGTTTTTAGACTTATTTTTATGCTTTACCACTCAGCCGATGATCAATATAATAAAACTCAACTCAGCCGTTCCTTGTTCTGTGAGAAAATGTGTTTGTTTGTAAGTGAATGATTTTTCTTCAGACCTTCAAAGGAAAACTGAATGATTCATAAGTGAAAACCCCACGATGTGACACTGAGCAGAACATAGCTATTCACTGGTTAATGATAAATCCTCAGATCCAAACCAGATCCAAGTCTACGAGGAAATAAGATTCAGGTTTTTCAAACTCCATGACATAATATGAAATTGAAAGGGAATTTCATGTCTGGTGTCCATGACTGGTGCTGGCGCCATACTCTTCTTGTGTGGACGGTCAACATTTTTCAGTAAGAGATTGTCATGTTCCCTATTCACCATTTCTGTCCATTTTCATTGCCCTTAGACAAGAAGACAGATTTAAAGGGAATTTTGGACACTAAATCACCAGCATGTCTTATGGACTGGTAGTTTATTGTCCCAAACAACTGTATAGTTAGCCTATCTGTGCCAGGAGCTTTTCTAAAAAGAAGACCTAATACTTATTGAGTGAATAATCAAATACAATCAATATTTGGTGTGACCTTTGCCCTTTGGTGGAGTCCTAGAAGTGATGATATGGCCCTCACAACTATAGCCCTCATCTCAACATCATCCAGTCTGTCTGGGATGACATGAAGAGACAGAAGGATTGGAGCAAGCCTACTTCCACAGAAGATCTGTGCTTAGTTCTCCAAGATGGCGGGAACAACCTCCCTGCTGAGTTCCTTCAGAAATGGTCTGCAAGTGTACCGAGAAGAATTGATGGAAGGAAAAGGGCAAAGGTCACACCAAATATTGATGGGATTTAGATGTATGTTCATTCAATTAATTTTGTTCATTGATAAAAAAAAATCCCAAAAGCAGGGTGTCTGGACCCATTCCATGTACAGAAGTGGGTGCACATTTCTGGCCACTATTTATTAAAGTCTACTGTATGTGAGACACACAAAAAAGTTGAGTTCCCCCATAGACTGTTATCTCTAGAGATGAGTGAACTTCTCAAGATTCATTTTGTGTTTGGGTTTGGCAGCTCGGGTCCCTGGTTCATTTCAGGACGAACAAGTTTGGTACCTCACTTTAAATGGGCTTAAAATATAGTGTAGAGCACTGTCAGGGCTCCTAGGAACCTATCTATAAAACATAGTGTAGAGTACTGTCAGGGCTCCTAGGAACCTATTTATAAAACATAGTGTAAAACACTGTCAGGGATCCTAGGAACCTATCTATAAAACATAGTGTAGAACACTGTCAGGGCTCCTAGGATCCTATCTATAAAATATAGTGTAGAACACTGTCAGGTCTCCTAGGAACCCATCTATAAAACATAGTGTAGAATACTGTCAGGACTCCTAGGAACCCATCCATAAAATATAGTGTAGAACACTGTCAGGTCTCCTAGGAACCCATCTATAAAACATAGTGTAGAACACTGTCAGGGCTCCTAGGAACCTATCTATAAAACATAGTGTAGAATACTGTCAGGGCTCCTAGGAACCCATCTATAAAATATAGTGTAAAACACTGTCAGGGCTCCTAGGAACCTATCTATAAAACATAGTGTAGAACACTGTCAGGGCTCCTAGGAACCCATCTATAAAATATAGTGTAAAACACTGTCAGGGCTCCTAGGAACCTATCTATAAAACATAGTGTAGAACACTGTCAGGGCTCCTAGGAACCTATCTATAAAACATAGTGTAGAACACTGTCAGGGCTCCTAGGAACCTATCTATAAAATATAGTGTAGAACACTGTCAGGTCTCCTAGGAACCCATCTATAAAATATAGTGTAAAACACTGTCAGGGCTCCTAGGAACCCATCTATAAAACATAGTGTAGAACACTGTCAGGGCTCCTAGGAACCTATCTATAAAACATAGTGTAGAATACTGTCAGGGCTCCTAGGAACCTATCTATAAAACATAGTGTAGAACACTGTCAGGGCTCCTAGGAACCTATCTATAAAACATAGTGTAGAACACTGTCAGGGCTCCTAGGAACCTATCTATAAAACATAGTGTAGAACACTGTCAGGGCTCCTAGGAACCTATCTATAAAACATAGTGTAGAATACTGTCAGGGCTCCTAGGAACCTATCTATAAAACATAGTGTAGAACACTGTCAGGTCTCCTAGGAACCTATCTATAAAACATAGTGTATAACACTGTCAGGGCTCCTAGGAACCTATCTATAAAACATAGTATAGAACACTGTCAGGGCTCCTAAGAACCTATCTATAAAACATAGTGTAGAACAATCTTAGGGCTCCTAGGAACCTATCTATCCTATTTCTAAAACAGCTATGTCACACACAAGTTATGTGAAAGTGAAAAGGGACATTATTATACTCTGGGATCTCTTCAGACCCCCCAGTATAATAGATGGAGGCCCAGGGAAGGTGTAAAAAAAAAAAAAAAAAAAACAAACACATTCAATCTCGCCTTCCATTTCCTCTCTTGGGCGTTCTCCTAGTGCCCAAGGTTCTTCTGTGACGTCATTGGCCTGGGGATCACAGTTGAGGCGTGTGATTGGACCATCTTCGGTCACATGGGCATGCCAAGCACCATGACATCAGCGCTGAATGCTGGCCAATAATGTCACAGAAGAGTGCTGGGCTCCGCGAGGAAGCCCAAGTTTGGTAATGGAAGGTGAATAAGAGTGTTTTTTTTATTTTTTCACCTCCCCTGGCCTCCACCTATTATACTCTAAGGTCTGAAGAGATCCCAAAGAATAATGTGGCAGACATTTTAATTCACCTGAGACAAATCTCCAAAGAACAATTTGGAATATTTGGGACAAACCCGGTTTGTTACCATCCGATTCGCCCATCTCTAGTTATCTCCTATATCTCCCTTATCTCCTATAGACTTTTATGTCTGCACACCCCTGTGGCCAGGATCCCACTAATGTTCTAATGACATAGCCAAAAATTTGTCGTATTTTTAAAAGGAAATTTTTATTTACTTCTTAAAACCACATTACACATATCTTGTTTTTCAAATCTATTTTATTTTCTAATTATAGATTTGTATTTATATTTTCTGTACATGGTTATGGGGCGGCCATCTTGCCTAAGCTTCTCCTCTTCTCTATTAGCAACATTAAATGTTATGCTTTACATGGCCATAGACAGCAACAGACTGGAGCCGACTCACTGAGGTCTATGGGAGACTTTTCTACACATGCTCTGTGCAGGGATGGGGAGTAGATAAGCTGTGACATCACCTATCAGTAGTGAATGCAATGATGGCTCAGTGGTGTCAATCTCTATTGTAATAATATCTTGTTTGTGATGTAAATGATGTGTCTGCTGCAAAGAAAACCCCTAGAATTGTTAAATTCAGTCTATTAGGCTTAGTGGCCAGAGTAAAAATTGCTTTTTAAAATATAGAGGCATGGAAAATAAAAAAAAAATAAAACAATATTGTAAATATATATTGCATTTTTGTGTACATGAAGGGTTAATCTAAGCGTCCAGCCTACAAGCAGGTCTACAATACAGTGAGATCCTCCTATCGCTATTCTGTCTCTGTCACTGTAATTCCCATTCATGTTGCTGAGATTAGCCAGGCCGGGGATCATGGCTTTTGCCACTGCAGCAGTAATCCCTGAAAAGAACGTCGGCTTCAGAGAAACCCATATTCTTCTTCTTGCCTGTGTATAATCTGAGGTTTTGGGTAAACTGAAATGTCAGAGCAGGGCGGCCATTGTCCTGTATAAACCGTACTGTAGCTGCAATGCCATCGACCATACAGGAAGCTTTGTCCGCAAGACACAGAACAACTATTGTGGTCCAGATTAACATGATTATGTTTTATTACTGGGGATTACGGCCACTAGTTCCAAATTCTCTCTACATCCAGAATCTTTTCTTCTGGGTTTGCAAATGATTTCTGCAGCTGTAAGAATGTAAGTGATGTCCATAGATGTAAGGAGAGTAAACTACGTCTTCCCGTAAAGAGAGAGAGACAGCGCCACAAATTAATATAGTCTGACACTGGCAGCCAGTGACAGCGAGGAACAGGGTGGTTATTACACAATAGTGCCAGGGTATGTAATACAAGGGAAAGATGTGCCGCACTATACACAAGTCTGGTGCCAATGTATATAATAGAAGGAAATCCTGGTTTATGTAGCAAGCCAATGGACTGTGCTTGTTAGCCCTGGAAATCATGATTCTCCGTGTCTCTGGGGCTTCAAGCGTTAATATCTATCTATCTATCTATCTATCTATCTATCTATCTATCTATCCATCCATCCAACTAACTCATGTCCACCTACTAGGCTATCTTTATATATAATATCTATCTATCTATCTATCTATCTATCTATCTATCGTTATCAAACTCATATCTATCTATCCAGCACATATCTATCTAGATAAAAAAAAATAGTCAGGGCTCCAAAAATGAACATGAAATCCAATGGAATTTATTGTGAAGTGCAATAAATTCCACTGGATTTCATGTTCATTTTTGGAGTCCCGCTTATTTAATAGCCATTTCTCTTGGATTTTAGATCAAGATTCTATGGCTGAGCACCCACTCTTTTATGATGATTCTGTGGACTCTCTATTTCTATATATCTATATAGCTATCAATCTCACATCTGTCCATCTATCTATAATGCATATCTATTTGTCTATCTCATATTGACATATCTATCTATCTACCTATCTCATATCTATGTATCTATATCATATCTACAGTGGGGAAAAAAAGTATTTAGTCAGCCACCAATTGTGTAAGTTCTCCCACTTAAAAAGATGAGGCCGGCCTGTAATTGACATCATAGGTAGACCTCAACTATGAGAGACAAAATGAGAAAACAAATCCAGAAAATCACATTGTCTGATTTTTAAAGAATTTATTTGCAAATTATGGTGGAAAATAAGTATTTGGTCAATAACAAAAGTTCATCTCAATACTTTGTTATATATCCTTTGTTGACAATGACAGAGGTCAAACGTTCTCTGTAAGTCTTCACAAGGTTGGCACACAGTGTTGCTGGTATGTTGGCCCATTCCTCCATGCAGATCTCCTCTAGAGCAGGGATGTTTTGGGGCTGTCGCTGGGCAACACGGACTTTCAACTCCCTCCAAAGGTTTTCTATGGGGTTGAGATCTGGAGACTGGCTAGGCCACCCCAGAACCTTGAAATGCTTCTTACGAAGCCACTCCTTCATTGCCCTGGCGATGTGCTTGGGATCATTGTCATGCTGAAAGACCCAGCCACGTTTCATCTTCAATGCCCTTGCTGATGGAAGGAGGTTTGCACTCAAAATCTCACGATACATGGCCCCATTCATTCTTTCATGTACACGGATCAGTCGTCCTGGTCCCTTTGCAGAGAAACAGCCCCAAAGCATGATGTTGCCACCCCATGCTTCACAGTAGGTATGGTGTTCTTTGGATGCAACTCAGCATTCACTCTCCTCCAAACACGAAGAGTTGTGTTTCTACCAAACAGTTCTACTTTGGTTTCATCTGACCATATGACATTCTCCCAATACTCTTCTGGAACATCCAAATGCTCTCTAGCAAACTTCAGTCACCAGACCTGAACCCAATCGAGATGGTTTGGGGTGAGCTGGACCACAGAGTGAAGGAAAAAGTGCCAATAAGTGCTAAGCATCTCTGGGAACTCCTTCAAGACTGTTGGAAGACCATTTCAGGTGACTACCTCTTGAAGCTCATCAAGAGAATGCCAAGAGTGTGCAAAGCAGTAATCAAAGCAAAAGGTGGCTACTTTGAAGAACCGAGAATATAAGACATATTTTCAGTTCTTTCACACTTTTTTGTTAAGTATATAATTCCACATGTGTTAATTCATAGTTTTGATGCCTTCAGTGTGAATCTACAATTTTTATAGTCATGAAAATACAGAAAACTCTTGGAATGAGAAGGTGTGTCCAAACTTTTGGTCTGTACTGTACATATTAGTTAAAAGGGTTGTCCTCCATTAAATAACAATATTTTTCATTTATAGCCAAAACAATATAGCGAAGACTTATGACTTTTCGTTACATAGTATGGCACCACCTACTGTTCAAAATGTATAGCAGCGTGTATGTCCACCTATGTCCAGTGCTGGTGAAAACACATGCTCAGGTCTCTGCATAGTGATCCTCTGTAAACTGCAGAACAACCAATAAAAACAGTAATCTACCCTGCTGCCCGGAGAAAAAGCAGTAGCATGGCAGTATAGTCCAAAAGAATGCTTCTGTATAGGGGCATAACTATAGGAAGTACAGACGTGGCAATCGCTACTAGATTGCAAAGCCTGAGAGGGTCCAAAGCACTCTCTACAACATAAGAAAACAGCAGTATTATAGATAGCACTTGGAAAGTGGGGGCCCCATGACAAATTTTGCACTGGGACCCAGGAGCTTCAAGTTACCCCTCTGTTTTTACAGCAAAATAACACAATACTATATTATCAGCTGCCAGAGGGAGGAGGAGACTGGTTAGGAGCATCACCAAGGTGGACACATGGAAATTAAAAAATTATGAGGACTGTATTTTTTTTTGCTAGAAACACTGCACATTACAGCTGTTAACAGACTTACATGGCTATTGGTATAAACATGAAAATGATGTTGCTGCACCCTGTGAACTATTGTATAGCTCTGCGAATAATCAGGGCTGTAGTCATGGAGTCAGAGTCGGGACCAATTTTCAGTGTAATCAGAGTTGGAAAAAAATTCTAAATAAAATGATTATTTTTAATTATATTATAGGCTTATTAATATTGTATAAATAATTAGATGTACAGTTTGTTACATTATTAATTTCTTAGGAATCAATCATTGGCTTTATAATGAATTAGAGGATCTTTACTGATGCTGTCTAACCATGGATGTCAGCCATGTATGAAGGAGTCAGAGTCAGAGCAAGCAGTGGCGTTGGAGTCGGAGTCATTGGTTTGGTCTACTGACTCCACAGCCCTGTGGATAATGTTAGTACTTTATAAACTAAAGCAATATTAATTATAAGGTAGAAAATGTAAAGAACTTTGCCAAAATGATACTTGTCGTTTTTTTTTCTGTGTAACTCATATAAAAGTACAGTCACAGCCTCATCCCATCCACTTAAAATGTTGAGCCACACTCAGCCTGTTAGCATGGGGTAGGTAATCCGGAGCAGCGCTACTTGTGATTTCTGTAATTATACTAAGCTGCTCTCACGTAGTACACAGTATAATCACCTCATCATACCCTACTCCAACATCCATGTCTGCAAGTACTTTACTGTCTAAGAGCAAAGTGTTCTGAGTGTCAGCGAATGTGCCTGTCACCATCAAGAGGCACATCTTAGACTTGCTTATCTCCCCCAGTGATTTCCCAGCGAGGGGCGCAGGAGCTTCTACTTCTAAAATAAAGTATCATCTGTAAATACATCACTTCTGGCAAGCTGTTAAGAACATTTATATATATAGATATATATATATTCTTCAGCGGTGCTCTAGGAGTGCTGAACGTCTGTGGAGAAGATCACGTACACCTGCAGACTTCCTCCACTTCAAGTTTATGCACAAAACTTAAAGCTCTGCCCTTCACCTTGCCAAACAAGCCTATTTCACCGCTCTCATCTCTTCTCTCTCCTGTAACCCTAAAAGGCGCTTTGAAACTTTTCACTCCTTACTCACTACCAAGGTGCAGGCACCATTCACAGATCTTAGCGCAGATGACCTGGCCACTTATTTCCATGTCAAGATCCATCAAGAAATAATGGCCCAATCTGCAGACAGCACTAATCCCCTCACCTACCTGTGATGATTCTGCTTAAATATGGCTATAACTCAGAGCTGTATTTTGGTCTCTGGGTAGCGTATCTCTTTACTCATAAGGTGCGCAGCTATAAGCCTAGGTGTATGTTGGCAGTAGTAGCAACGTTGTAACAATGGGGCCCTGAGTGATCAAACAAACACCTGCATTCTCCAGTCTGCACTGATAGATCAGACCTGGCTGATAACATTGTATCATTCCACTTGGTCTCAGCTCTATACAAAAAATCTGGACTTGAGTGCATTATTCAATCAGACTTGCTGCCGCCGGTGACCTCATTCTGGGAGGTGGCATAAAGGGTATAAAAGATGAGGTAAGAGGCAATGGGAGGAGATTGGGCTGAGACTACAAGAGTTTACTGAGAGACTGTGATGAGAGCATGCAGGCTGGAATATACTGTGATGCCACATGCTAGGAGTTAATGCTAAGTAGCCTCCACTGGGTATTCACACATGACAGAGCATGTGTGAGTGTTGGATTATACATCAAGGAGATGCGTGGTAAAGTAATTATTTCAATGTTATTCCCTTTTTATTTTTATTGTACTGTATATTGTAACTAGTAACGGTTAATGCTTGCATATATCTACATATCTGTTCTGAACTGCATGTGTTAGATGTTAATACCGACCCATTTAGGGGTTAATAAATATATAAAATTTAGAAAGCTTGTCTTGTATTTATCTTGTGAACCCGGCACTCACTGGCGGTGAGTGTGGTTTTATATGAAAGAAGACTCAGGTGTGAGCCAAAACGGTGTTGGCGCACTGAGGATCTTTCACATTGGTGGCAGTGTAGTGGGATCTTAGGATAAACGGCGTGTGTTGTTGACCTTTATCACTCACATGGTGGGGATTATGATAATCCTATGAGACAAGCTCGGTATTAAAGCAAGCATTAAGATACAGTGAAAGTTTGATACAGTGCTGTTCCCCTCCCTTACTCTTTGTATTCTATCCTATCTTTTATTTGGCAAATACCAGTGGATGGCTAGTGGGCTCAGAAGCAGATCTCCAGAACTGCTGAACCAGGCTTTTGGAGATCCTGAGCGTATGGCTGAAATGGAGGCAGCCACAGCTATGCAGAGAATCGAGCAGAGTCCTGATTTTGGGGCTAGGCCAGGAAGTGCGGCAAGCAGCCCGGTCCCAAGGATTACTTCACCAGGAGGGACCAGTAAATCCAGCCTTGTCGGGGGAATGGTTTCATACTGGCAAATGGCCCTGCAGCAAGTAGGCACCAGTGACCCTAACATATACCTGCAGGTGATGTGCCGCTTTCAGGAAGCTGCAGATCGTGAGGCAGCAGAACGGCAGGCCAATCGTGAGGCAGCAGAACGAGAACGGCAGTATCAGCTTGAGCTCAAAAGAATGGAGCTCTCCCAGCAGGCACCGTCTGTCACTGCACACACTCCAGAAGCTCAAGTACCAAGGCTCCGATCCGAGGACTTTCCAATCCTTGAAACAAACGGGGATTTGGACTCGTTCTTGCGGGCCTTTGAGAAAGTGTGTAAGCAGTATCAGCTACCACAGACGGATTGGGTCCATTACCTGGCTCCCCGGTTGAGGGGAAAAGCCCTGGACACTTACGCCAATTTGCCAGTTGACCAGGACTATGAGTCTGTTAAAGCAGCGCTGATCCGGAGGTACCAACTCACGCCGGAGCTATACCATCGAAGGTTCCGAGGCCTGCAGAAAAAGCCTTCAGAGAGCTATGAGGATACAGCGGCCCAGCTGCGCGTGTGGTTCCGGGGGTGGACGGAGGGCAAGTCCGTCACCTCTCAAGAAAGCCTTGCAGACCTCATGCTTCAAGAGCAGTTCTTGACCATTTGTACCGAGGAAATGCAAAAATATCTCCTGGACCGAGAGCCCAAGGACCTTGAAACAGCCGCAGCAATGGCGGATCGTTATGTTGCCAACCAGTTGCCGTGGACACCTGCCAGCGACGGCTGGAGGAGGGGTAAGACACAATCTGTCCCGGGGAATCCTGAACCAAGCTGGAGGTCACCACAGCCGTCTGCTTCCAAGTGGGGTAGGCCAAACTCTGTCCCGGGTGGTTCCTATACGTCCACTGCCCCTCGAGCTCTGAGCTCCCCGGCGACCTCTCTCATACCCCAGGGAGAGATCAGGCGGTGCCACGCCTGTAACCAAACGGGACATTTACAACGAGACTGCCCCAACCGCCCTAGGAACCCCCCTGCTCCCCAAACTACAGCGGCCGGCCCATCTGTGTATCTGGTTGCGAGGGAGGGGCCCCAGCTTAATGCTAACCGTAAACAGGTCACTGTGGGAGACAAAGTGGTGATGGGATTCCGGGACACTGGGGCAGATGTCACGCTGGTACAACCAGATTTGGTCCCCCCAGACAGTATTATTCCCGGGAAAACTCTGACCCTACGGGGTATTGGATTGGAACGTTTTACTGTACCCATGGCTTGTGTTCATTTAGACTGGGGTGCAGGGAAAGGAATGCGGGATGTGGGAGTGATGTCGGAGTTGCCTTCCAATGTACTGTTGGGGACAGATTTGGGGCCTATGATGTGCCAATATGGGGTGGGGGCCACCCCAGCTCCCTGTGATCAGCTGCCTGTCCAGGCTGATGTGTCTGATAGTGTACCTGTGGGAATACCTGCAGAGGGGGCTGGTAACCCTCCCTCTGAAATGTCTCCTCATACATTCTGTGAAAATGCTACTGTAACGGTACCTGTGAATGTTGTAGATGAACTTGCCATGTCCAAAGGGAAGGCTAAACCCCTTACTGAGTTCTTTCCTCCAGGCTGTGATAATGTTAATTCTACTGTCTCTGGGATTAATGTAGGTGTAAAGGAGCTGAGTGAGGACTGGGCTGTAGACCCGCCCACATCTGCGGGGGCCTCACCCCCCCAGTCTGTGTCCCTATGTCCGCCAGTCCTCCCTCCAGCTCAGTGTGATAGAACCAATGCTGTTAATGATATTGCAAATGTCTGCCATGAAACTGTGGATGTTGTACCAGGTGTTTCGGTGTCTCTCTGGGCTCTCAGAGACGGTCCGGATGTAGGACGGACTGCTGGTATTGCGGTGGTTACCCGCAGTCAAAGTGCCAAAGGGGTGGAAAGCCTTCCAGCCTCTGCACCGGTCCCTCCGTCGCTCGGACGCATTACTGAAACCCGGTGTGAATTAACAATTGCTAATGAATGTACTGTCAATGTAATTGCCAATGCTTGTTGTGAAAGTGTACAGGGTAGCTCTTCTGAGTCACTGGAAGCGACTTCTACTATTTCGCCCAGTGCATCCGATAAGCACCCAACTACTGACCATGTGCCAGGTGGTCAGGTAGGCTATGTGGATCTCATGGCCGATCCAGGTGAGGGACGGACTGCTGGTAGTGCGGTGTTAGCCCGCAGCCAGAGTGCTACAAGGGTGGAGGGCAATCCAACCCTTGAACCGTTGCCTACACCACCTGGAGTCGGTGCTGAGACCGACATGACTAGCCTCACTCCCTTGAAGCCGGAGGAGTCTGTCCGGTATGAGACATGCACGTCTCTTCTGTCCAGTTCTATTCCAGGAGCGCCCATGGCCCAAGTGCAGATGGCATGGGGTACTGGAGGTGTGCTCCAAGAAGAGGGTATGTCAACTGTATTACCTGTCGATGTATTGTGGGGGGATGGTATAGGGAAGCATGATCTCAGTCATTTGCCCAAGGTATCACCATCACCCACCCAAGTACAAGAGGTGCCCCTAGGTTTGGAAGCAAAAGGGGAGGTGCAGAATCCCCTAGAACTCTCCCAACTAGCGGCTAGTGTGGGGAAGACCCTGAGAGAGCAGGCCAAGGGTAGCCAGGAGAGCAGAGATTGCCGGGATGGGATCTCTGGAATGGTATCCCAAAGGCCTGAGGTCATGAGTGTAAAGCTACAGGGTGCCAGCACTCAGAAAGCGGACCCAGAACAGGCAGGAGGTAGCCAAGTGTACGTGGATCAGGCCCTGAGCCTTAGAAGTGTCCCTAGTCAGACTAGAGAGCCAGAAGGGTCCGGCAGCTATGTAACATGCACCTCTCTTTTGTCTCACTCCAGCCAAGAGTTCAGAGAGGATGTCCAAGCTGACCCTAGTCTGGACATACTGAAGGCGCGTGGCGCTCAACCACCCTCAGAGTCTGACAAGGCCCGAGTCTGCTGGGACCCCGGGGGGAGGTGAGGGAGCCTTGGGGCCAGAGCCTGAGAAGCTGGAGGCGGAGGTGCTTTCAGAAGAGGGGCGTAGGCCCCTACTTCCTACAAGCCCCATCTAAAGGGGGATGTGTGATGATTCTGCTTAAATATGGCTATAACTCAGAGATGTATTTTGATCTCTGGGTATAGTATCTCCCTTCTTACCTGCATTTATTCATAATGTGCGCAGCTATAAGCCTAGGTGTATATTAGCAGTAGTAGCAACACTGGAACAATAGGGCTTTGTATCCATCCCAGCAGGGCTCCATTGTATTCCTACACAGCTCTGAGTGATCAAAGAAACATGCATTGTGCCGGGAGATCAGACCTGGCTGATAACATTGTATCATTCCACTTGGTCTCAGCTCTATACAAAAAATCTGGACTTGAGTGCATTATTCAATCAGACTTGCTACCGCCGGTGACCTCATTCTGGGAGGTGGCATAAAGGGTATAAAAGATGAGGTAAGAGGCAATGGGAGGAGATTGTGCTGAGACTAGAGGATATTACAGACAGACCACTGTAAAGAGCATGCAGGCTGGATTATTGTATTGATGCCACATGCTCAGAAGCCTCCACTGGTTATTCACACATGACAGAGCATGTGTGAGTGTTGGATTATAGAGCCACATCAAGGAGATGCGTGGTAAAGTAATTATTTCACCTTTATTCCCTTTTATTTTAAGTACTGTATATTGTAACTAGTAACTGTTAATGCTTGTATACATCTGCATATCTGTTCTGAACTGCATGTGTTAGATGTTAATACCGACCCATTTAGGGGTTAATAAATATATAAAATTTAGAAAGCTTGTCTTGTATTTATCTTGTGGACCCAACACTCACTGGAGGTGAGTGTGGTTTTATATGAAAGACGACTCAGGTGTGAGCCAAAACAGTGTTGGCGCACTGAGGATCTTTCACATTTTGTGATGATTCTGCTTAAATATGGCTATAACTCAGAGCTGTATTTTGGTCTCTGGGTAGCGTATCTCTTTACTCATAAGGTGCGCAGCTATAAGCCTAGGTGTATGTTGGCAGTAGTAGCAACGTTGTAACAATGGAGCTTTGTATCCATCCCAGCAGGGCTCCATTGTATTCCTACACAGCCCTGAGTGATCAAACAAACACCTGCACTGTGCAGTCTGCACTAATAGATCAGACCTGGCTGATAACATTGTATCATTCCACTTGGTCTCAGCTCTATACAAAAAATCTGGACTTGAGTGCATTATTCAATCAGACTTGCTGCCGCCGGTGACCTCATTCTGGGAGGTGGCATAAAGGGTATAAAAGATGAGGTAAGAGGCAATGGGAGGAGATTGGGCTGAGACTACAAGAGTTTACTGAGAGACTGTGATGAGAGCATGCAGGCTGGAATATACTGTGATGCCACATGCTAGGAGTTAATGCTAAGCAGCCTCCACTGGGTATTCACACATGACAGAGCATGTGTGAGTGTTGGATTATACATCAAGGAGATGCGTGGTAAAGTAATTATTTCAATGTTATTCCCTTTTTATTTTTATTGTACTGTATATTGTAACTAGTAACGGTTAATGCTTGCATATATCTACATATCTGTTCTGAACTGCATGTGTTAGATGTTAATACCGACCCATTTAGGGGTTAATAAATATATAAAATTTAGAAAGCTTGTCTTGTATTTATCTTGTGAACCCGGCACTCACTGGCGGTGAGTGTGGTTTTATATGAAAGAAGACTCAGGTGTGAGCCAAAACGGTGTTGGCGCACTGAGGATCTTTCACACTACCACACCATTGAGCCCCTCACCTACCACTCTTCATATTGTTCATTCTCATCTTTTGAACCAGTTACGGAAGAGGAAGTCTCCCGGCTCCTCTCTTCTTCTCGCTCTACGGCCTGCAGTAGTGACCCTTTCCCCTCACACTTTCTCCAGTCTCTGTCGCCTGCTGTCACAACTTACCTTACTAAAATATTTAACCTCTCTCTCTCCTTTGGAATCTTTCCCTCCTCTTTCAAACATACTGTCATAACCCCACTACTGAAGAAATCCTCCCTTGACCCTTCCTGTGCTGCTACCAACCCATCTCTAACTTCTCCTTCATCTCCAAAATCTTGGAACGCTTAGTCTATTCTTGTTTAATCTGCTATCTTTCTGCTAACTCTCTTCTTACTGAAACAGCCCTCACAAAAGTCTCCAATGATCTCCTGACGGCTAAATCTAATGGTGACTTCTCTCTTCTCATTCTTCTAGATCTCTCAGCAGCATTTGACACTGTTGACCACCAACATCTCCTCACTATGTTCCGCTCTGTCAGCCTATCCATATATAATATCTATCTATCTATCTATCTATCTATCTATCTATCTATCTATCTATCTATCCATCGGTTGACACATTTATATATATGGTGCTGTGCAATCATTTTAGATTTTATGAAGACTGGCACTAGTAAATATGCTATTCTCTTTCAAACTTACTGCTTCAATTCACACTGTGAGCTCTGGCTGTCTGAAACCACCACTAGGGGGAGCTCAGTACATAAGAATTTATGCAGCTGCCAAAGAACTGAATGGCTGTAACAATCTCTATGAAGTGAGCTCCCACTAGGGGTAGCTGCAGGTAGGCCCTTTGATTGTATTGGAAAGCAGAAGAAGCAGCTCAGCACTGGGCCCTCCTTCCACCACAGGCCCCCTAGCATGCCATTGTTTTGTACAATGAATATTTATGCAATTATCCAGTTATGCTTTCTGTTTTAATTTCTTAAGATCTCCGCTTACAGTCAGTCAACCTTAATTGCTAACTCCCAGTAAATATAAATCTGTCCTGGTCATGTGATGAACACACAGGTGCACGGCTCGTCACAGAGTGATAACTGTACTGTGACTGTAACAAGCTGTGCACCTGCAAGTTCAGCACATGACCAAGTTGTATCCATTGAAAGTAAACTATGAAGGTTCCAACTGAATGACAGGAAGCAGGGATCTTGAAAACCTTGAAGAACGGATACAGAAGCCATATTGAAGTCAGTAACTTTTTACTGTACGAAGTATAACCTTTTCTAGAAACTAAATTATAATAATTTTGTTGATTATTTTCAGTCTCAGGCCAGTCCGTCCTTTCCACCATTACACACAGAGTATTATCTCCATAGAGAGCTCTGTACTGTGTCTAGTCAGAGTCCAGACCTAAAGTTATGAACCAGCTCCCATCATCATCATCATCATCATCATCATCATCATCAGAAAAGAATGTGCAGATCCCGACTCCCATCCTGCAGACTGTCATACAAAATCTAAATAATCTTAACAAGTTCCATGTTGATTTACTCCCTTCGGTGAATATAATCCGAGGCTGTCGGTGCGGTGAGCATGAAGAACATCTGCTGATATAAAGAGGTTTATGTCAATAAAGCTTAAGTTCTGCAACTTTCTAATATACTTTGGGTTGGTTTATGAAACCTTCTATGCTAATTTTGGGCATAAATAAGGCACAATTTTTTCTGCAAAACCAAAATTTGTTAACTTTTTGCTAACTTGCATAAACGGAACTTAGTGGGAATGGGAATAGAGACCTAGCATGTTAACTATCATTTTTGGCAGTGAGTTTCTGGCGCACGGATGACGAGAGATTTGCACCAGTCTTGATCAACCTCTCCCTTTCAATTTGTCACCATTAAAAGGGTTTTCCAGGCTTTATAGTAGATAATTTATTCTTAGGATAGGACATCAATTAAAGATTGACGGGGGTTCAAAACACAAGCCCCTGGCCGACCAGCTGCTTGAAGAGGCTGCAGCATTTGGGGAAGTGATGCAGCATCTTCACTACTAATCAAACACAGCACTGTACATTTGAATAGTGGCTGTACTTGGTATCACAGCTCAGTCCCATTCACTTGAATGGGACTGAGCTGCCTTCAGGCCACGTGACCAATGAACGTGACACCACGTGACCTGTGAAGTGGAAGAAGGGGGCATTGCTTTCTCCTCAAACTACTGAGCTGGAGAGATCCTGGGTCTTGGACCCACATGGATCTTCAATTGATGACCTATCCTAGGGATGGGTCTTAAATTAAAAGTTTGACTAGGTGAATGAGAGAAACCATTATAGCTTTTAAATCTTCTTGTATTAAAAAAGTGGAACTATAACTGGTCATCCGGGACTGTAAGACTGATTGCTGCGGCCTCTTCACTACTTACCAAGTACAGCGCTGTACATTGTATAGTGGCTGTGCTTGGAACTGCAGTGCGGCCATGTGACCATGGATGCGTTGTCACTGGTCTGGAGCCCAATATCATAGTCTTGGACAAGTCAAAATTTATGTTATGTCAAGTGCAGGACCTAAGGAGGAGGAGTAATACAGAGGGAACACCAATGAGAGCACCCCATATCATGCTCTGCCCCCGCAGATCTTTGAATTATTTTACAGCCTTGTTTTATAGCACATATGGCAGCTACTCTATGATATATAAGATAAAAATAGGCAATAAAGAACTTGCATCCAGTTTTATTAAGTAATTGCAGGTTGTATATACGACTGCTCAGCAGTATAAATCCCAGTGTCCTGTGGTGGATACTGGAATGCAAAGAATGGACAGAATTATAGACTGGGACGTACAGCTGGAATGTACCGAATGACCAAACCGACTATTTCAGCTATTACCAGAGATCATTCATCTTCATTCATTGCAGATGATATATCACCAATGGAGTGGTTAAGCCTACAAAGCTGCGGGAAGGTCTGGACTCTATTCTATCGCTCCTGTAACTGTAGCCATAGGGCAGCTAAGGTGGTCATACCCTGCCAGTGCATATACTGTACTCCTAGGAGACCTTTGTAAGGTGGTAGGGGCCTTAGATCTTTACCCGAGACTGGCCAGTGTAACTGCTGTGTATATATAAACCTCAATTTAGTCATTACTTAGTACTATCTATTTGAAGGAAAGCTGAGTAGCAACTAGTAAAGCTTATTGTATGCAGAAAACCACATTCAATGACTATGGGGTTGTGTAAGATTAGTATAAACATGGCCATAGGCAGCAATAAAATGGAGGTCTATTGCTGCCTATAGCCATGTTTATACTAATCTTAGACAACCCCATTGAGGTCTATGGTAGAGTTTTCTAGACATGCTCTGTGCGTGGAGTGGGAGGAGATAAGCTGTGACATCATCTATTGTCAGTAGGGAATTCATTGATGTGTCACTATGGGTGTAACTAAAGATGGGCGAATAATGAACCGGATTTGACCCAAATATTCCAAATTGCTCAATTTTTAATAAAACCGAACAATTTGGACAAACTAAAATGGCCGCCGTGACATGAATTATTATACTCTGGGGTCTCTTCAGAACAGGATGATCGCTTCATCTGAACATGGGATGAAATGAATCTTAAGAGATTCGCCCATTTTTAGGTGTTTCCTTTACAGGTATTATCTTCTATTGTAATCATGTCTGAAATAAGTGAATTGACTGTTGCAAAGAAAACCCATACAGAATTGGCAAATAGTGGTTTATTATTAGGCTTAGTATCCAGAGTGAAAATTGCAGGATTTTGTACCTTTATTTAAATATACATAGCGACATGAAAAATTCTTATAAAATAGGTTTAGCATGAAAATTTGGTTTAAAAATAGGTCATTTTCCGGAGACACGTTCCGTTTAAAGCTACTTTTACTTCCTAATTGTATATAATTAATTTTGCAGTGATTTCATGAACACTTTTTACGATGACAATATAACACAATACAGGATCATTGGTGGCTTATAAAACTTCTAAGTCCTGGAGCCTGGAACATTTTCAGCCCGCAGGGTAAGCTCCAGGGCTGCGATATGAAGTGGTGGGGCTGTAAGATGAAATAGCATGCAATATATATCAACAGTAGGATTCCAGAGCAGAGTGCCAGAGGACTGGATGCTGCATACATAAAGCATATGTGTCATGGCTACTGCACACACATAATTTGCCTCCTTATGAATGACTAGTAAATTAGCAGGACCTGGCCATGACCACAGATCACATCAGGATACTAGAGATTAACCCAGTGTCACATTCTCCGAATTCTCCAGTCCCATGCTGTTCTGTCAGAGTGGTTACAGAGAAAGTTAACCTCCAGCACCTGCTTTACAGCTGTGCTGCGCCTCTCCTAGCCAGCTGTGTAGTCACACATAAATCCTGCTTTCATCACTGCAGCCTTTGATGTAGCATTACATAAGACAGGTAAAGGGGTCCCCTGTGGTCAAGAGTTAGGCATGAAAGGCAATCATCTTGTGCAACATTAAAGGGGGTCCTTATACAATATTTATAAGGGGTTAATGTGGAACATATAACTATAATGTGTCTTTAAAGAGGACCTTTCACCACCTCCACCAACTCCAGCTCTTTGTATCCTTCAACACATGCCACACCACTGACTCAGATGGAACAGATGGAATTTTCTCTCTAGCCCCCACCATTCCTGAGCAATCAGTGCTGTTACTTTCAGCACCCGATATGCTAAATAGGATCTCTACTGTCAGGAGGTCGGTCCCTGATTATTTGATGCATCCCAGGAATACCCACCTGACACTAGAGAGCCTAATTAGCATATTGGGTACTAAGACTAATAGAAATGATTGCTCAGAAATAATGGGGGCTAGAGAAAAAATTCCAGCTATGCCAGAATAAGTGGAGAGGCGCCTATTGAAAAATGCAAAGAGCTGGAGTTGGTGGTGAAAGGTTCTCTTTAGAATGTTTTGCACTTCTTTTGCACTATTGTGCATGTTTAATACCGCCCCTTTGCAGGGATATTATTGAAATGGTGGGCTTTAGGAACAGAGGGAGTAGAGCCCAAACTGATTGGCCAACACAGTAGCCATGTCATGGCGGTAGAGGTAGCAGCTTGTGCTTTGCAGGGCTTAGGACTGTCTCATCCACATAGGTGGGGATACTGAGGAGATATAAGGGCAGGATTCTTGCTACACTGAAATCACTGTGTAGCAATCACTGAAGTCGAGTTAATTCAGGGTCAGTCAAGTGAGTTTAAGTCAGTTCAGCTGAAAGTCCAGCTGGGAGCAGCTGTGTGAGCAGGGAGGCTGGAGGAACACATTTTGTTCAGCAGTCAGGATGGAGGGCCACAGTCCCAGACACTGTAAGAAATAGTACAGCCGAGAAACAGAGGGGGTTGAAGGTGATAGAACTGGCCTGGCTAGTATTCTCAGATTATGCCTTTAGGTTTCTTTGAAAATCAGGCATTGATGTATAGAGAGCTACCTTCCAATAGGTGGCGATAGGAGCAAATCCTCTTTTTCACCAATGAAGTGTTATTTGCATTCCTTACCCAGAATTCTCAGCAGGGCATGCATGGATTAATAAATCCCTTACCAGTCTCTCCCTAATGAGAGACATTATCCTTTTTGACAATCTAGACCTCTCACACAGCCTGCCATCACCCTACTCTGCACCGATGAGAGGCAAAAACCTTGAAAGGAAGCTTTATCCTTTTGGAGGAGTTATACCCTTAGGTCTCTTAGAAAACCAGGTATTAATCTATAGGAATCTACCTTTCAATTGGTGGCTAGGTTCAAATTTCTCTCTTTTTTTTTACCAAGGTCTTATTTATATTCCTTACCCAGAATTCTTAGCAGGGCATGCATGGTCTAGTAAGTCATTATAAAAGTCTCTCCCTAATGAGAGACATTACCCATTTGAGGTGATACAACAACACTAGAACTGACAGAAGGTTTGAGGTGTCAGTACAGGACCGTAGATGCCAGGAAAGGCCTGTGCGAATGTCAGATGGAGACAGCCAGGAGGAGTGCCAGGATAAAGACCAGCTCAGAGCCACAAACAAGTTCAAGGCCTGATGTTGTTAGGAGGCAGCTGTACAGAGTCAGGCTAAAGAGCTGGGTACCTGTAGCCTGAGCCTGTGTATAAAGAGTTAAATGTAAGTGACTGTAATCGTTTATAAGCTGGAAACTCTCTGTCAGAGAAGATATAGAGTGCATGGAACGCGTGAGCCCTGATCTGTGAGGCTATTGTGTGCCAGTAAAGTACTGTCCTTGTCACATTCCCTGCACATTGCCCCTCAACCTTACATAGTCGTGACCATTATGTATTAGCCACAGCAAATACCGAGAACATCATTGCTGAGGATTAAGCACAGAAATGAATTATAATGGTGTTATTTGTTGGTCAATCCATGGCAGGGGACCCGAACAATGGAGCAATACTATATGGGGTCCAATGGACCGCCTTGACTATAATGGGTCCGTTGGGTGTCCATCCTTTTAAAACTGAAACCGGCAGACTCTGCACTTGTCTAACCTATACTAGTCTGAACCTAAATAGTATGTGTTGCTCAATCAGCTGATCATCATGGATCCCTCTTGTCTAACCTCTGGGGGTAAGCTGTTATCATCAGGAAAAGCCATATGTGCACAGCAGGAAGCATGCAGCAATGATGAACATTTTGGTTCTGCCTTGGCTATTCTTCCTCATAGGGGGGCAACCGAGCTGGGGACCCCCCTCTACAATGTCCATTTGTCTCCAAAGAGCCTATAGCTATAGTTTTGGTCACGATACAGCCTCTTTAAATGATCCTAGTTACAAATTTAATAGAATAAATGAGATATTTTGCTTTGTTTTGCTTGGTGGTGTTACATTATTTCCTATAAGTGACACAGTTGCTTTTTGGGAAGAAAATAAAATATCCACAAGCGACATTCCAATACGTTAGTTATGCCGCTGTCTCCAACCTGCTTTTATGTGGTAAGTGAGGCAGCAATCTTCAGAGTAACAATGTAACATAATGACCAGGCAGACAGTGGAGTCATTGAGAGGAGCCCAGGCACTTCCATCTCCTCTCCAGTCTTGCTCCCCCCATCCAATCCCCCCATTCTCTGTCCCCCATGGAAAACAGCTGGAACTAAGACTGCACAGACTCTGCGCTGCTTCAAAGTGGTCAATTCATGCTGTGTTTTATTCCTGGCTTCCACACAGAGCTTAACTATCAAGCAGAAAAAGAGCCCGGGAAGAACAAAGGTTCAGTCTTAAGGGGTCAGGCTGCAGTGCAGAATGCTGACCCTTCTTTGCTAAACATGGCTATCCAGTAACTCAGGAGCCTGGGAAAGCTTCAGCGGCCACTTATGGCTTTACAATGTATAAGACTGTTCTTGTTAGTAACAGTACTTAAGAGAGCCGGGTGGAGCTGAGCCCCTTGTAAACCTATAAAAAAAGGAGCAGTGGGGCTCATCGATGAAGAACGTCAGTGGGATGGGTCTTGGTCCTATGAGGGAGTGATGTCCTCACTGAATTTGGGTGGTTACTTGGAGACATATCTTGGTGACACTGCTGGATCTCCATTCTATCATTTCACTGTGTCACCCACTGCTAGTTATAATAGATAGGTAGAATATATAATATAATATAATATAATATAATAGCTGCATAGCTCCAGCCCCAGATAATGAGAAATGGCTGCTGTCCCCAGCAATAGATAAGAATATCTTTTAACTTTCCTTTCAAGGAACTTTTTGATTTTACTGCAGTATCCAAAATGACCTGTTTAACAATGTTAAAGGGGCACTCTGATGGTAGAAACTGATATGTACTTAATGTCTTATAGGTGTTTGTTCAGCCATTGCTAGGTCACATTGCCAGCCCGTCTGCTTTGTCTTATGCAGCACCACATGTGTAGGAACCACTATGGTGCTATGTTGTAATACCAAGCACAGGGAAGGGTCTGGTCAGGTCCAGCACAATGTCAGAGATGGGCTATGACATTTGCTTAAGCATGTAATGTGCTTATTTTTTCACCACGCCTGTAAAAAAAAAAAAAAAAAAAAAAAACAAGTGCCCCTACAATAGCTGGGTCTTTTAAATATCATCAAGATGTGGTGGGGGGTCCACATCGCTGCAACCTCTTGCCTGTACTGATGTCACATTTATTGGTCACATGGTACAGCAGCAGCTCAGTCCCATTCAATTGAACTGGGTTGAGCTGCAATACCAAGCACAGTCTGTAACCAATATGCTGTGCTTGATATTCAGTGCAGAGGCTGCAGCGATCACCTGTGGCCTCTTCGACCAGCTTATCTATGGTCCTAGGTTTCAGACCCCCACAAATCACATATTGATGACCTATCCTGAGGAAAACTTTTAATAAACCAGTAGCCTGTCTCCTCTTGACATTAGCCAAAAAACCCACTGGTGGTGAGGCCTGGGAAAATGATAGGTCTGAAACACTTGATGGAAGTAGTATGGGTAGGAAGCTAAAGTGAGAAGAGAGAAAGAAAATAGGGGTCACAATGGGTTCCTATTACAGTGCCACATTTTGCAACCCAAGCTTAAAGGATCTGTTGTCCTTAGCTTGGATATTAGGCCCATGGCCCAGTCCTCACAGGAACCTAATAACACCAGGTCTTACCCTCCTCTCTTCATAGGCCGCATAGCAGCTCCATGAGTGTCCTTTATAGTACATTTTAGAGTTCATCCCTGCCATGTGCTGTACTTTGCTTTACATTTCTGTTGAATTCAGCATTTTCCTACGGTCCCATGAGCTTTTCTCTCCCGCATACAGCGGCCATATAAATTATAATAAAGTTGTCCTCCTGAATGCGCTTGTCATCTCATATTTAATAAAATATCGGCGCCCACCTTAAGCAGGTGCCGGCAATTTCCTGGAGCACAGAAGTCGACATAACAGCTGTTTCCTCCGAGTTCACTGTGCGGGGAGGATAGAGACAGATGACACAGAGCAGACCCTTGTCCTGTCTGCTCTATGAAAGGGATAGTCATGTCATATAGTGACCTGCGCGGCTCTGACATAACTGCATGGCCGGGCTCTCCACAGGAACTTCTCAAGAATCTCAACATCTGTTTTCTGATTCAGTGGAGGAAGATGCTTATGAGCAGATGACACAAACAGACGTCCATTACCTCCTACAGCAAGATGTACTGCTTGTGCCCCATTGCCGGGGGCACTAGGGGTGATATATGGATATAATCTACCGCAAGTGACCAGATGTTCAGATGGCATCAGAGACTTATAGTCTAATATATATATATTTATGGTGAACACCCCATCCTGCATGAAGAAGAACCATTCGTGACCACCATCTTGTTTAGATTTCATTAGTGTCGTTCAACCCCCCGATTTCAGCAGACTGGCACAACACCTAATGTATATGGGATCTCCTGACGGTCCCCTGACATGCCTGATATTTTTGTTCTCAGGCAAGATAAGCTGCTGCTAGAGGTGTCTACCAGCAGTTTGCTCCCTCCTTGCCATCTATAATGCGCACACTCAGTCAAGCTGAGCATGCACATGGGTGGAGGGTTCAAAGGAATAGCTGTTGGTTAACAAGCATATACAGAGCTATAGGCCCATATTACAGGTCTGTTTTTTGCACCTAGAAGTGCATGGAATGTCTACGGTGACTTTATAGGTCGCGATTTTCCTGTTGAAGTGCATAAACATCCAACAGAAAACTCATAGCGTGTTCCATCAGCTGCTGTATGCCCTAGTGTATGTGCACAGCCATACATGCTCTGGTTGTGTGCATGTGCCCTTAGGGCGAAGCCACATATAAGAGTTGATAAACCATAAATGTATAGTGATACACCATAAACTACAATGTATAGTGATAACACCGTAAACCATAATGTATAGTGATACACCATAAAAATGAATACTACCATACAGACCATACTGTGAATACCAGGGGTACAGCTATAATGGGTGCAACAGTCGCTATTGAGCCTGGACCCTGATAGGACCCTCTGGCACATAAACTATACCACTATTCTAAATGGCACAAAGTAGTTTGGGGCCCCATTATGGATTTTGCACTGGGGCTCAGGAGCTTCAAGTTAAATTTCTGGTAAATACTACTGCCACACAGTACCCAAGTTATAATGCTGCGCACCTCTTGCCTGCCAAACAGTACCAAATATTAATACCATACCACATTCTACACCAGTTGTCACGAATCCCTTCCATTAATGGCGGGCATGGCTTGGTAAGTGCCCTGGGATGGTGTAGCCTTAGGGGCAATTACTCATTTTGCCCATACTTTCATCTAGCCCTGACAGATATGAGTACAAACTAGTAGTAGTTCTTAAAGCCTCCCACGCTTTCATGTAACATTATCAAGTTGGAAAGGAATGCCTGAAAGTGAACAATTCCTTTAACAATGTCTATTACAACCTAGACGCTGCGCTGTGAACTTTACATCATTCACAGCAAAGTCATTTTTGGAAACAAAAAGTTTTTTTTTTTTTAAATTGCTGCCCCTGAAATAAACCAAAAACTGTACTCTGCGCACAAACATTATGTCGTCCTAATGAACCTTGGCAAGAAGCCCGAGAATTTTATTTGAGATTTGTGCAGACATTTTATTTGTGTCTCACAATAAATAAATCATGTCTCTTCTACTTACGCCTTCTCCTCGGTCACTAGGTGATGTTCTTACATCTCTTGATTAAACTCATAAAAATGCAAATTGTCAGTACAGGCAATTAGCCTGCCAGTGGCGGCCGAGGACAACTCTCTTACTGGGTCATTTGTTCTCATTATTTTCTATGTGTGATATTGCTTTTGTCTTGACTTTCATGGGGATTTTGCTCAAAAAAAGTCATAAATAAAGAAAAGTAACTTTCTTTTTAAATTTTCATGAAGAGATGAAAAAAACTAATTATATCACTGACAAATAGATCAAGTGAATATCTACAGGAGTTTATTAGTATAGATGCATTTGAGATATAGCTAAAATGAGATAGATAGATAGATAGATAGATAGATAGGAGATAGATAGATAGATAGATAGATAGATAGATAGATAGATAGATAGATAGATTTAGATCTTTTTCAAGACTCAAGTGTCTCAGCTGAAACCTTGTGTTAAAGCTGGGTTTACAAGTATAATGAGATAGATAATAAGATAGATAGATAGATAATAGACAGAAATATAATTAAATAGATATTAAAATAGAAGATAGATAGATAAATAATAAGATAGACAGATAATGAGTTAGATAGATAGATAGATAGATAGATAGATAGATAGATAGATAGATAATAAGATAGACAGATAATGAGTTAGATAGATAGATAGATAGATAGATAGATAGATAGATAGATAGATAGATAGATAGATAAGATAGATTTGGTCATACGTATTTGTTTCAGGCAAATCTGCCAGGACTTTTTTGGAGGGACTGGTCATCCATCTTATATGCAGGGAACCACCCGACTCTCTCCTAAATGTTGATGTTGGGCAAGATAAGGATCAGGAAGTTGGATTTCAACTACCCAAGTATTTTGTTCTAGGACAGATAAACCACTTCAAGAGGAGTCTAAAATGAGGACTTTCTCAAAGACTCCACCCAGGAACATGTACCGTAGCAACAAGTTACAGGTTTTTGGACACTTCATGGCAACTACTAGCACTGCTAATGTGAAGACCACCGCGGATTGCTACAATAGACACTATATGTATAACATTGCAGGTGGGAAACTTCTTTCTAGGGTAGCCCTTTACCCAATTTGGAAAAAGCTGCATTTTCACCAAGCCTAGAAGATAGTCTACAAAAGGTCCAGAGAAAAGATACACATTTCATGTTCTCCTGGTTGGATTCAAACTCAAGACCCCAGAACCCTAAGGCAACCACTGAGCCCCTAATACCAATAAAGTATGATATTACCCAACATACAGTATTATTTATGGGACTCATATATGGCTGACTGTATGAACTCCACATAAGACACTGAACATCTGACGTGTTGTGCCAAGTCCTTAACATTCTGGAGGCATCTACGTAGGGTTTCTTTGTCTTTGGTTTCCTCATTTATAGGTCACCCTGAACGAGAGTAATTGAACAGAACATACACAGTGTTAGCAGGCAGTGGGAGCGCAATATTAGCTAGTTCAGATGGGAAACTCTCTAGACTTATAAATATGTGTTAAGAATTCTTTTCGGTGGATGTAAGAATAAACACATAAGTCATCACCTCGGTGTTGACAGTCTGCAGTCGTGAGATACTTTCCTCATTAGTAGACAATTCAAGCAAATACACAACCTGGAGGTAAAACTTTGCCAAAGTTGCGTTCATTTTCCTCATATTCTAAAAGGGCCAAATTTCCTTCCTGAATTAATATACATTTTTAGAAATTTCAGTAAGGCTCCATGCACATGAACGTGTGCTTTGTCAGTGCGCGAGCTGTATTTTTCACGGCTAAAACACTGTCCCATTATTTTCGCCCTTGTGTTATCACGGATCCGTGTATGGGGCCGTGAGTCCAAGACTGGTCCTATGTCTGTCCATTTTACAGCCCAGGCTCACAGAAGCAAATCAATGGGTCCATGGAGGAATGGACGTCACATGGATATCAACCATGTGTAGTCTATGCTGTTTTACCACAGTCCCGGCATATACACACACTGGTGTGCATGTAGTCAAACCCTTTACATAATGTAGATATCATTGGTCACCAAAATATGCAAAAAATCTACAACCCCCAGGATGGCCCATCAGTGGTAGTGTCCATAGAAGAGAAGGGAACCACCATTGCCAGGTTTTACCACCTAGGGCAGAGGGGCTTTGCAGACAATTCAGCTCTTTTGGAGAAGGGAGTCTTGCCATGGTTCAGTATCAAAGGGTATCGGACCAACCAAAGAGGGGCCCGTTCTCTCTAAAAAATCCACAGCAGTTGCATAGCTTGTTCTCTCGCAATTGTGGAACAGATTTAGAGCTGGTGGCAACTGATCTAAACCTTTCTTGTAATCCACTGTTTCTATAGTCATCAGTATATGGCTTGGTAGAATAAGGCCTCATTTCCCGGGAATGCCCCCAACCCACTTGGGACAGACCATTGTTGGGTGGAGTTTCTTGAACCAATTCCTTTTTTTTTTTGTAACCTGGGACAAACCATACTTGGAATATCCTGGCAAATTTGTGACTGTTGTAAGATTCTGCCAAACTGACCTCCCAAGACACATATACAGTCAATTTGACCAAGCACGCATGTGCTCTCAATAGGGAGAGGTGAGTAACTCACAACCAGACACCTCTAGCAGTGATCTATCTCCCCTAAAGGGACCGGGCACGTAAAAATACTCAACACCTTTTTTTTCTTGACATTTGCCATGAGGAGAGAGTAGGGACACCCCCATACCAGTTAGATGGCCGTCCGGTCTTGCAAAAATGGATCACTTTAAGCCCTGCAGAACCTGATCTGGTAAAATATTTCACAGCTTCACAGTCAAGTAGCCTTTATGACTGTTCTTTGTCCATCAGGGCCTCCTGTCCTTCAGACTGACCTTAAAGTGATCACAGTTCAGCAAATATGAATGTATTGGCACTCAGTGTAGAAAAGACGTAAAGTGATCACAGTCTCTTTTGTGTGAGACATTTTTGTCTTTTTGACTGTTAGTTTTGTTCCTCTATCAATACTCAGGACTATATTTACATAAATTAAAACTTACTATAAATTACAGTCACATCCAGTAACCAGGACATGATGGGGAGTGTAGTGAGCATGCTGGATGTGCTTGGCCGCAAATTGCTCCTAGAACTGCTTGGCATCCATATTATGTTCTTGGGTGTCCGCCAACGACTTCATAATTCGTCAATACCCAGCTCGATGCGAGAGTAGACCTCGGGGAGCTCACAGCTGCATTTGCTACTAAATGGAAAAGTGAATATGGCTCTTATAGCTAAACATTTCACATCTTCAGTTTACTGTTATACTGTCTGTTACAATAGTGTCCCTAGGTGCAAATCCTAGGGAGCACGACTGCAGAGAACACACAGGATACATGAAGCCCAGAGGAATATAATATAAAATATATACTTTGCAGATAGATACAGTAATATTCCATGGTGCCTAGTGAGTGTAGGTTATAGTCCCTAGTGTGCTATAACATTATACAATCAGAAAACCCCTTTAAAGGGCATGTCATAAATTAAATTTTTATATTAGACATATTTTTTAAGAATTTTTGATGATATTTTAAAGAATTTTCCATGTCACTTTTTTTTTTTAAGTCCTAAATCACTCAGTTCACTCTGGCCACTAACCTTAATAACAGACTGACACTTGCCAATTCTATAGGTTGTCCTCTATGCCGCATTTACCTCATTTACATCACAAACAGTATTATAGTAGAAGTGTAACGTCTCTGCCGTTTCGGGTCTCGGCGCCGCCCTCCGCTCGCACGCTGTGGCGAAGGAGGCGTCTTCAATTTGGTTCTTTGTGTAAGCTTCTTGATGCTCAGTCTGAACATGGACCTAGTTCTCTTGCTGTGTAAAGCCACACCCGTGTAATTAGGAACATTTCTCTCTGGACTGCATAGAGTTAATCTCTTCCTGGCTTGTGTGATTGACAGCCTGTGTACCTATCAGCTCTGGGGCTGGTCCCAGACTTTCTATAAACAGGTTGTCAGCCCTCACTTGGTCGTCGGTTATTGCTCTGTCTTTGCCTGCTCTCCTTGTGATATACCTTACTATTTTGTTACCTGATTTTCTGACCACTGGCTTTGACTTTGACTATTCTCTTGGATTTTGACTTTGTACTGCTTTGCTCGTTTGTTACTGACCCCTTGGCTTCCTGACCTCTCTTTTGTCGTTCGTTTGTCTTGTCCTGTTCTCTGTGTCACTTACCCAGTATAGGGCTTGTCTTCAGGTTGTCCTTTTACCATTTAGGGTAACTGTGGCAATAGGAAGGGACAGTGGCTGGGGTGAGATTAGGGCTCACTTGTCTCTGTCCTTCCTCCCAGACCCCTGCAGTAGTGTCAGGGTATTGCTTCGTTTGGCAAGACCCTTACAAGAAGATAACACCTCTATAGATAACACCACTGACCCATCACTACATCCACTACTGACAATAGATGATGTCATAGCTTATCTACCCCCCCCTCCCCCCGACCCCGAACAGAGCAGGTCTAGCAAACTTTCACATAGATGTCAATAGACATCAACTGGTCAGCCTATTGCTGCCTATGGACATGACTTTGCTGTAAAGCATATCACTAAATGCTGTTAACAGAGCAGAGGAGAAGCTCAGGCAAGATGGCCGCCTCCATAACCCTATACAGAAAATAGAATTTAAAAAAAAAAATCTACAATCAGAAAACAAAAACAGATTAGAAAAAAGTGATAGATTTCTGGTTTTAATAAATTAAAAAAAAAAAATGGTGAAACATTCCCTTTAAGACAAAGAGTAAAGATCATGTTTGACAGGTGAGAACAGGGACATATAGGAGCGGTATTTCTATCTCTACCCTGAAGGCTCTGCATTCCCTTCCTTTTCTTAAGATACCAGCTAAGTGAATTCATTCTCACGGTACACTACACGCGGCTGTCATGTTTGTACTCCACACATGATTGTCACTCCGCCTCACTGTTCGTGATTATGTGTCAACGTGCGTTTCTCTCTAAGCATGTACATGTCAGTCTGTGAAGAATGCGGGGCTGCCGGTGCAGGTCTAGAAATGCAACTTCAATCAGAAAAACTCATCCCGGGCAACACAGAAATGAAAGGGAGCCTGTCACCAGGAAAATGCAGTGCAATCTGCAGGAAGTATGTTATAGAGCATGAGATGCTGAGCAGATTGATGTAGACAGTGCTGTGCAAAAGTTTTATTCAGGTGAAGGGGGGGATTCTGCAGAGCATTTCCACACTTAAAATTTTTGCACAGGGCTGTATAACATGTCACTTATTCATTTAAACTTCTTAGGAGTCCAGTGGGCGGTCCTATTCAGTGACTGACAGTCCTCCTTGTATAACAGAGTCATCTGTCAATCACTGTGTAGGACCGGCCAGAGAAAAATAGAGGTGCACAAGTTTACATGAGTGCTCCATTTGAGGTACTGGAGCGCACTCACATGGATCACTCTGGGGAACCTGACTGTCCCGATTCTCCTGACCATTCCAGCACTTGGACCCCCAGCAATAAGACACACATACCCTATCACGTGTACAGGAGAAAAAGTGTCTACAGTGGGAAAACCCCTTTAAGCAAGTGATTCCCCTCCGGACACCACCAATAATTCCATGTGCATTATATACAGTGCTGGCCAAAAGTATTGGCACCCCTGCAATTCTGTCAGATAATACTCAATTTCTTCCAGAAAATGACTGCAATCACAAATGCTTTGGCAATAATATCTTCATTTAATTTGTCTTCAATGGAAAACCACTAAAAGAATTGTCAAAAAGCCAAATTGGATATAATTCCACACCAAACATAAAAAAGGGGGTAGACAAAAGTATTGGCACCCTTTGAAAAATCATGTGATGCTTCTCTAATTTGTGTAATTAACAGCACCTGTTACTTACCTGTGGCACATAACAGGTGGTGGCAATAACTAAATCACACTTGCAGCCAGTTGAAATGGATTAAAGTTGACTCAACCTCTGTCCTGTGTCCTTGTGTGTACCACATTGAGCATGGAGAAAAGAAAGAAGACCAAAGAACTGTCTGAGGACTTGAGAAGCAAAATTGTGAGGAAGCATGAGCAATCTCAAGGCTACAAGTCCATCTCCAAAGACCTGAATGTTCCTGTGTCTACCGTGCGCAGTGTCATCAAGAAGTTTAAAGCCCATGGCACTGTGGCTAACCTCCCTAGATGTGGACGGAAAAGAAAAATTGACGAGAGATTTCAACGAAAGATTGTGCGGATGGTGGCTAAAGAACCTCGACTAACATCCAAACAAGTTCTAGCTGCCCTGCAGTCCGAGGGTACAACAGTGTCAACCCGTACTATCCGTCGGCGTCTGAATGAAAAGGGACTCTACGGTAGGATACCCAGGAAGACCCCACTTCTGACCCAGAGACATAAAAAAGCCAGGCTGGAGTTTGCCAAAACTTACCTGAGAAAGCCAAAAACTTTTTGGAAGAATGTTCTCTGGTCAGATGAGACAAAAGTAGAGCTTTTTGGGAAAAGGCATCAACATAGAGTTTACAGGAAAAAAAAAGAGGCCTTCAAAGAAAAGAACACGGTCCCTACAGTCAAACATGGCGGAGGTTCCCTGATGTTTTGGGGGTTGCTTTGCTGCCTCTGGCACTGGACTGCTTGACCGTGTGCATGGCATTATGAAGTCTGAAGACTACCAACAAATTTTGCAGCATAATGTAGGGCCCAGTGTGAGAAAGCTGGGTCTCCCTCAGAGGTCATGGGTCTTCCAGCAGGACAATGACCCAAAACACACTTCAAAAAGCACTAGAAAATGGTTTGAGAGAAAGCACTGGAGACTTCTAAAGTGGCCAGCAATGAGTCCAGACCTGAATCCCATAGAACACCTGTGGAGAGATCTCAAAAGTTTGGAGAAGGCACCCTTCACATCTCAGGGACCTGGAGAAATTTGCCAAAGAAGAATGGCCTAAAATTCCAGCAGAGCATTGTAAGAAACTCATTGATGGTTACCGGAAGCGGTTGTTCGCAGTTATTTTGTCTAAAGGTTGTGCTACCAAGTATTAGGCTGAGGGTGCCAATACTTTTGTCCGGCCCATTTTTGGAGTTTTGTGTAAAATGATCAATGATTTGACTTTTTTTTTCATTCTCTTTTGTGTTTTTTCATTGCAAGCAAAATAAATGAAGATATTATTACCAAAGCATTTGTGATTGCAATCATTTTCTGGAAGAAATTGAGTATTATCTGACAGAATTGCAGAGGTGCCAATACTTTTGGCCAGCACTGTAGTACACATATAGCTCAAATATTAAAATCAGGACAGTTTCACTCTCCATGGGATTTCCATACTTAAGAGACTGTCTGCTATATATAACTGCTGCATCCGTGCGTAATATTCAGTGGCAGGCTGTGGCCAAACAGGATATGGGCCTGTAGAGGATCATGTAGTAGAGAGTATAATATAACGGTTACTCTGTAGGGCCACTGGGTTTGCATTATACTGTGTGGGGACCATAAGGGGTATTATTCTAAGGAGGCATTATAGTGCGTGGGACCAGTAAAGGGGCACTAAACTGTTTTTATAGTCACTTAGGGGGTATTATACTCTGTAGGTGCCCTAAGGACACATTATATTGTGTAGGGGACATTAAAGATGTATTATTATACTGTGGGGGCCACGGAGGGGGCATTGTACTGTGTGGAGATCATACGAGGCATTATAAATTGTATTTTGCCAAAAATAGTTTTTGATTGACATAACGTAACTTGGGGCCCCAGGGATGCCAAATCTGCCCATGTGCATAACACTCATAATGGGCGTTATGCACCTGTAAAGGACCTGTAAAGGACCCTTGAGCCTCATGTACAAAACCGAATGTGCAGGCTGAGTGTGTGCCAATTTGATAAAGACGACACTCAGATCATACTCAGATGATATCTGAGTGCCTTCCGTGCTCTGTTGATTTCTATGGCGGGTTTCTTCCCTTTCCAATCCGATTTCATGGAGCACAATAGACCTGCTCTATAATTATCAGAGCCCCCCTTGGATGGCACACTCGGTCATGTGCATGATACTTCTACATTGATAGAGGTTTTACAAATTTACAGCACCCTATGTAATGAGTATTACCACCTGACTTCTACATGAACTGAAATACAAAATGAGCCTTATAAAATGAAGATATTAATATTAATGATTCTGGCGGCAGAATGCCCCTACCTCATTACGTGTGTTTCCTGTAGAGAGATTTGTTTCATTACAGATTTAGCAGTCTTCCGTAGGCATCCATCATTGTTCCACAATTGTAAGTGAAGATGTGGAGGAGTCGAAAAAGTTCAATTTAAGCTTCATGTATATGACATGGCCATGCTGTATTAAGACCAATTATACCAGGAAATGAATATAAAGTGGGTCTTTATGCAGCTCAGTCGCAGAGGTAAATGCTTCTTCTAATTTAATACAGGAAAGTTCATCTTAGCTAAAGAAGTATTTCACAAACTGCAGAAGTTTCATTAAAGTCTCACGCTGTTGTTCTACCACTCTCTACTTCTAGGTCGGTTCCTTTCTAATGGCCTCCATTCCCTTCCCCTGTAAAATGTACTGCAATGTTTTTCACTGCATAACCATTAGAGTAGATCAGTCACTGCCTCCAATGTAATCAACATACTCTTCTCTCCTGCTGCTGTGATAAATCCAGTGATTTGATTGTCTTATGTTTTTTCTATTTCCACCCCATTCATGTCACTCCCCCTTTCACATAGAGTTGACTCCTTACTAACAATAACATAAGCGAACAGATGACTGCCTCCCACAAGATCAGCATACTCTTCTCCTGCTGCTCTGATAACTCCGCTGATCTCCTTTATCAAAAAGTGTTCTATTCTCACCCTTTTCATGACAATGCCCCAGTCACATGCAGGTCATTCTGCACTAAAATGAATAAGAGTGGACAGGTCACTGCCTCCCACAGGATCAGCACACTCTTCTTCTGCTGCTCTGATAAATCTGCTGATCTCCTTTATCAAAAAGTGTTCTATTCCCACCCTTTTCATGACAATGCCCCAGTCACATGCAGGTCATTCTGCACTAAAATGAATAAAAGTGGACAGGTCACTGCCTCCCACAGGATCAGCACACTCTTCTTCTGCTGCTCTGATAAATCTGCTGATCTCCTTTATCAAAAAGTGTTCTATTCCCACCCTTTTCATGACAATGCCCCAGTCACATGCAGGTCATTCTGCACTAAAATGAATAAGAGTGGACAGGTCACTGCCTCCCACAAGATCAGCACACTCTTCTGCTGTTTTGTTAACTCTGGTCATCTCCTGGGTTGAAAGATGTTGTAATCCTGCCCATTTCATGACACTGCCCCAGTTATGTGCAGGCCTTTCTGCAATAACATTCACAAGAGTGGACAGGTCACTGCCTCCTACAAGATTATCACACTCTTCTCCTGCTACTCTGATAACTCTGATATTCTCCTCGATTAAAAGGTTTTCTATTTTCATCCATTTCATGACACTGCCCCTGTCACATGCAGGTCTTTCTGCACTAACATTCACAAGAGTAGACAGGTCACTGCCTCCCACAAGATTATCACACTCTTTGTAGCTGCTGTTTTAATAACACTGACTAGATAAGAAAGTGTTCATTGCTACCCTATTTTATGACACAATGGCCCTCATTTACTATTGGATTTCCACCAGAATTCTGTTGGAAACTTTGGGCAGGAAAGGGGTGTGAATCTGGCTGAGCTGGAGCAGTGGTGACCTGGTCGACCAGATTTATTATAACTCACACCAGAAAACTAGCGTGAGTTATACCACAAATCTATACCAGCCCCTGGATGGCCTAGATCTGCGACCAGGCGCATCTACACGTGCTAGAATTAACAAGAGGCCGGAGCCTCTTGGCAGGGAATGTAAGGATTGCCAGTTTTAATAATTTCCTCCCATGTCTGACATACAGTCCTCTCTGTACTAATATAATCATATAAGTGAATAGGTCACTGTCTCCCTCAAGGGCAACAAACTCTTCTTTTGCTGCCGCCACCATTTCCATGACCAGTCTGTGTGCTTTATTTCCAATCACACTACAATTCACTAACCTAAAGACGTGTGAACACATCACTACCTCCCACAGTGCTCCTACTGACCAGGCATATCCACCCATGACATGGGCGGCCATATATTGGAATGGCCAGCGTGTAATGTTACAGTACATGTTCCCTAAAACTGGCATACTGCGCTTCTTAAAGTATCTGTTGCTTTAAGAAAGATTAAAGGGAAATTCCTGCAGAAAGCTCAGAAAATATGTATCATTGAGTCTTTGTGTAACCCTAATGAACATCTTTTTGTGTCAGTATGTTTGGCATTGCTTAGTTACAGAAGCAACAGGGAGCCGGTAACGCTGCTGGATCTTCACGCTCCTATGGAGATCCAGCTGTGTCATCCACATTATTAGCAAACAGCTGGTGGTGGAGAATATTGATATGAACCAACAGCACTTCAGCACCAGAGGCAGGGGATCGTGGTCCGGATCAGAAGCAACGATATATCTATATTATTTACTATCCCAGCTATAAAGATGGACAAAGGGAAAAAACTAGCAGGAGAATTATCTACCTGTAATCCAGTATATAAGAGAATATGTGACACCCCAGGACTGTCACCTGCCATCCATTTTATCTTTAGTAAACACTGACCTAATATATTTAGAGTGCTACATGGCTAGTACAATGCCTCTCAACTCCAGCCCTCATCTAACCCTTCCAGCAGGTAATGATTTCAGGATTTCCTTGGTTTTGCACTGAAAATATAATTTCAAATCTTCTAAATAATTAAATAATCAATTTTTGGGAGCATTTCCCATTAAATATATCTTTAAGGGGGAGGGACTTATGCAAATAGGCCCTATTGTGGGGCATGGCTTAAAGTGTAATTGTCATTTCAGATTTTTTTTTTTTTTGTATATGAGTAGTTCAGATGAGCATAAGAAACCCCACGCCCTGGAGCTAATGCAGCACTGGATAAATATATTGACTGTTTCAGAAGCAAAGTAAAATCAGAAATCCTGGAGAAACAAAAGAAACAGGCGCATAACCTAACCCTGCAAGAACAGAAGGCTATTACTTCACTGAAAGAAAATCAGGATATAATAATAAAACCGGCTGACAAAGGGGGCGCAATAGTCATAATTAACACCTCAGACTATATCCAGGAAGCAAACAGGCAACTGTCAAATCCCATCCATTACTCCAAACTTGGAAGTGATCCCACAGAGGCCTATATGAAAGAACTAAAGAGTATGATCAAGGAGTTTCCAATCCAGATCCAGAATCAGGTAAAAGGACTTATCCCACAAGATCCCAGGCCGGGCTGCTTCTATATGCTCCCAAAGATACACAAAGATGGCAACCCTGGGAGGCCTATCATTTCTGGCATTGGGACACTGACAGAAAACATCTCAGGTTGGGTGGAAAATCTCCTAAAACCCCTTGTCAGGGATACTCCAAGCTATATCCAGGACACCACTGACCTTCTTAACAAACTGAATGCCCTGGGCCCTCTACCTGAGGGTACCATTTTGGCCACCATGGATGTGGAATCCCTGTATACCAACATTCCCCACAAGGATGGAGTTGCAGCATGTCGGGTACACCTGGCAAAACAAAACCTCCCAACAGAACCAGTAACGCAGCTCATACAATTCATCCTTAGCCACAACCATTTTACCTTTGGAGAGGATCTATATCTACAGCGAATGGGAACTTCAATGGGGACCAGATGAGCACCCCAATATGCAAGTCTCTTTATGGCAGAAATGGAAGGAACATATTTATCAACATGCGCCACCAAACCTATGATTTACCTTCGTTATATCCAGGGCTGTGGAGTCGGAGTCGTGGAGTCGGAGTCGGTGCCTATTTTGGTGGAGTCGGAGTCGGAGTCGGTATAAAATGGACCGACTCCGACTCCCAAAATATATAATAAATTGGTACAGTTAGTAGTACAATGCAGTATGTGCTGAATATATTTTCATAAGAATTTGGGAAAATGATGAAATGTTGAAAATGATGAAATGTCCTGTAAAGGTCTGTTCTATTCCTCATATAATGATGGGACTGAGTTCTGAGTGAATCTATAAGGTTTAGTAGTGCCAGGGCTGTGGAGTCGGAGTCGTGGAGTCGGAGTCGGAGTTGGTGCCTATTTTGGTGGAGTCGGAGTAGAAACAACCACAGACATAGTAAGTAAGTGTCTATCACTTTTATAGCAGATTTCTAGATGTTTTTCAAAAGGTTTTAGCAGTATAGTAAAGATATGAATACAGCTCTGGTGAAAACAATCTTCCTGAATCTGCTATAGGCGGTCTCTGTCTGTGTCTTTTTGCTTCTCACTCAATCTTCTTTCCCCCCCCAAACACCTCCACGTACTTCATCCAGTCCTATGAACTGCAGTGAATTGAGTAGTTTAGCAGACAGGAGAAGACTGATACAGGAGATAGAAGCATATTTCTTGCATAAGATATATTACCAAGTTTATTATATTCAACTGAACTAAAAAAAAGTGAAACGAGGGTTACCCTTTAGTAACGAAAAATGGGATTTGTAGCCTATGGAGGTATGTACTAAAAACTGCCATAGGAGTTCCCTATGTTATAACCTTGTAGAGAATGTACTAGAAGACTGACAGCAAGTAAAATTCAGCATGCTATATCTGTACATCTTGTCCATTGAGTAACTTAAGCATTGATGTTATAAAGTTCAACTAAGCTAAGCTTAGATCACCAAGAAACTTATAGTCCTCTAAATTAGAGACTAAAAGACCCCATACACAAGACGGAGTGTGCTTCAGATGTAGCAGAATGCAATTCTAAATCTGTATGTCATTCGAGTGTGTTCCATGATCTACTTACCTCTATGGGGACTTCCGATTCATTCCATTCCAAAGACATGGATGATTATAGAACAGGGCGGCATGGTGGCTCAGTGGTTAGCACTGGAGTCCTGGGTTCGAATCTTGCCAAGGACAACATCTGCAAGGAGTTTGTATGTTCTCCTGTATTTGCGTGGGTTTCCTCCGGTTACTCCGGTTTCTCCACACTCCAAAGACATACTGATAAGGAATATAGATTGTGAGCCCTATATGGGACAGTGACTGTCAATGTCTGTAAAGCGCTGCGGAATATGATGGCGCTATACAAGTAAGATAATAAATAATAAAAATAGGTCCTATCCTGCTCCATGTCATCTGAACAGAATGAATCGGAAGCCCCCATAGAGGTAAGTACATCATGGAACGCACTAGGATGTTGCAATCTCGACCCCACATTGGAAGCACACTCATGTGCATGGGGCCTAAGAAGGAACTTGGAAGGTCCAGAATCACTGCAGCAGTAAAGCGATCACTAAAATAAGCCCACATTTTATGCACCTAAAATTCTATGAAAACTTACTGTCAGTATGACAACATGTATAGACCTGTAAACAGACAATACCCTCCACACCCAGGATCCCTTAAGGTGAAGGTGACCATATACCTGTTGGCTCAGCACTCATTCATCTGATAGCTTTTCTTCCCCATACACCTTAATGCTCCGCACAGCTGACCCTGCATTTGTTCCCTAAGGGGAGAGAGGTATAAAGCTGATGCTAGGCACTTTTGGCGATAGCTTATCTCCCATGAGAATAAAGGATGGGGCTTGTTGAGAATCAATATGTCCAACCCTTTCTTCCAACATTTGTCTTTGAGAAGAGTTGGGTGTCGGGTCGCTCCCATACACGTTAGATGGTCATCAGGTATTGACAAAATTAATACGTCTGGCCGTCCTTCATCTAATGTGTACAGACCCCTTTTACCCCTACTGACCACCCCCAGTTAACCCCTGCTGTACATCTAGTGCCACATTCAGGGTAGTAAATGAAATTGTTGCACCCCGTGAAATCTTTGCATTGATATTTTATAAGTAAAAATGACTATGCAGAGGAGGATGCTGTTACTCTATAAGACCTGCCTTCCCAGCTTCTTATGTAAATGGTCCATTTTATGGATAAAGTGATCACGCTGAGGTGTAGGGCGATGGATTTACATATAAATCAGGCTAAACACATTGCAGCACAGAATTCCTTCCTGTGGCAAAACTTTGTTATGTATATGATAAAAAGGCGACGCCGTCTGTTCTGTTCTTTCATGCCCGGTCCACAATTGATGATTTTTCGGAAATGACAGATAACTTTACTTCTTATATAGAAACATTGTAGGGCCGCATTTCCAATTCTAGGTTAAGTAGCAATTGACACTTGAGCTGTCAGCAACTTGCCTACAATCTATGTGTATGGATGTCGCAGACCATGCCAGGCTGTTGTATCAGGCACAAGCAGCATAAGGCCCATGTGCAAAAATTGTTAGTGGGTCCTTTGTTCTCTTGTCCTAGATAAGACACCTCTCTGGTGCCCACCCTGCACCACCAACAGTAGGAGGCAGTTAGGCCTTGTCGGTGGCATAGTATTGTATACGCTAAGGTGTATACAGTACTATAGGTCATGTGATCCGCATAATCTATGCTTTGGAGTGCTGTATGGGCCTCTTAAACATATTTATACATAGTAGAAATCTTTAAAGGGGTTGTGCAGGACTTCAAAAATATGGCTGCTTTTTTCTTCTCAGGAAGTGACATCATGTCCATTGGACACATGGCCCTGCTGCAGCACAGTTTCATTCATTTTAATGGGATGGAGATGTGGCATTGCCATGGATCAACGGATGTGAGGTCACGTCTTCAGAAGAATAAAGCAGCCATGTTTTCAAATAACTGCACTACCCCTTTAAGTGTCTGCCCAAGATTCTTCTTTATTTATCATATTTTTAGGATAGGCCATAAATATCTGATCAATGGGGGGACAACAGCGAGTCCCCGCACAGATCAGATGTTTGGAGGTGTGCCCGGTCTGTGCACTATATACAGTACACTGAGCCAGAGACAGCTGGCTTTGCTCCCTATATAGTGGCAAGGCGCTGGTAAGGCAGCTGAGCTACCATTGAAGCTAATGGGACTTGAGCTGTAGTATTTGCACCCAGACACTATACAGGGCACAAGGTTAACTTCTTCTGGCTCCGAGCATTGTATAGTACAGGGACTAGATGTACCTATGAACAGATCCCTACAGGGCTGGCTGTCGGACCCACCGATCAGATATCTTAAGGATAGACCATTAATACAAAAAAATAAAGGACAATGTCTACACGGTGGGGGTCCTATTTGTATTCTGGGCCATATGACCATGACAATGTAACTATGCTGTACAGGCAAAAATGCTGTTTTTGGATCCCAGCATAGTAGAGGTTAATAGGCTGGTTACATCACGACAATGCTGCTCAGTTGCATTCACATAAAAGGGACTGAGCTGCAGCATGGTCACATGACCAACCAAGTGATGTCACT